>CACRXP010000494.1:324397-336168 GCA_902702965.1 Spirometra erinaceieuropaei
AGGGAGTGACGGAGGTTCATGTACACCCCCGGAAGTGGATGCCGGACTGAAAACGTTAGTAAGCAGCTTACGTAAGTGGTAGTCTGACTGACGAAAGGGGAATGCTGGCACCTCAATTAAATGGACTCTGGAATGCGTGGGAGGGGAGGCAAGTGGACCATGACTTGAAACCGACAGATGATGGCGGGAAACTGCACGCAAGCCACAAAACCGACAACCCCGCAGTTAACAGCGCAACGGCCGCGCATGCGAACTGCCCAGAGGTGGTTTAGGAAAGGAGAAGTTTGTGTGCGTAAGGTTATAAAAGTGACATTGTAAATTGGACATGAATTTTAGGCAATAGAGGATGGGAAGTCCACATAAACCCTACGGAGCCTATTCGGTAGGTGTGTGTAAAGGTTTTTTCTGACCGTGGAGGCCGCAGGTCTTCCATCACGGCTACCTTGCGTACTTCTGTTTGTTCAGTAGGTCTGCTTGTGGTATTTTTTTTGCCGCGGCGGCAAAAAAATACCACAAGCAGACCTACTGAACAAACAGAAGTACGCAAGGTAGCCGTGATGGAAGACCTGCGGCCGCTTATTTGGCACCCGTCAAACATTGTATCTGCCGTCTGTGCATGCATAAGTACCATTCGACAAAGTCATATCTCAATGGTGGACAACCAGGGCGTCGGACATTTTAGAACATTCGCACGGGAGCTGAGAACGCCAAAGTTACAGGAACTAAGCACTACGAATTTTTGAACGTGCGAGGGTTACTCACTTGCACATTTATGATTTTCCAACGCATATGTCGTGCCAGAGCAGACTAACTGTTTACTAACTCTGCCAGCGAACCACCGGGAGTTCAGTCTCGCAATGCGTCGACTTCCAGGGCAAAGAAGGGCGTCTATTAAGCTAAATGAAACGTCGTAATTCGGAGCAGATAAACACGTCGACGTTCACCCTATGCAAATGCAAGACAAGTTTTCACACACTTCGATCTAATGTTTTAATATTCTTGTTAGAAATAAAACGCATAATTGTTTAGAAATTGCATGCGCGTGATTACCGTTAAGGTTTGTACGTTATTTAATGGTCAATCGATAGGTACATCACTTCAGTTACGTCTTTGGCAAATATCGAGTGCACATATGTCACTTATTTCTGGATTTCTTCTGAAAATCTATATTTGTAGTTCAGGTTCTGCTCATTTAACTTTATCAACAGTCCGTGATGTCAATGCTGAGACACATGAAGTACTGATTATGCAAACATTTGTTTTTGCGTGTGCCGAAACAACTGATGGTATGCAAAAAGCTCAGTCCATACTTTGTGACGCTGTCATTGCTGAAGCATATCCGAATTAACCTTGGTGACAGGACCCCTATAACAACCAACGTAATGGTGCGAATTTGCAGTCAATACATTGTTAGGGCATGTCCTTGGTAAGGTTGTTAGGTAAAGACAAGGAAACATCCACAAAGCGAGAGAGGCGCAATTTACAACAAAGGTCCCCGATTTGCAAAAGTCTCTCCTAGTAAAAAGAAAATTATTCATTTGTTGCTAATTTTTAAGCATCAGGCTTTACTGTTTTGATACGCTATTATAGACGTTGTGAATACATGTTAATGCTTTTGGGGACGCACAGCATGGACATGTTTGAGGGGCCCTAACGCAGATCATCTTCCTAAGCACTCAGTTCATTCGCACGCAACTGAAGACCACGACGGCAATGCTTCATGTGCAACCAAATGCCAATCAAAGAACGTCTGAATACGCGTCAATGGTCCGATTGCTAACCGGCATTTGAAAAGTGGCAACACGTTTGAATATTTCGCCAAATGTCCGACGCGCTTTTTACGCACGTAACTGTTGATTGGCGGGTTGAAATGCCGTGCCGAATACAACAGCGATAGTGGTCTTTACAGCCGTGAATGTGCAATAAAATGCCACTAGATTTGCTTATGAGGCGTGAATAGCCAGCAGCTCAACCAAGATGTTCCAATATGTTCCGCGTTCTAATAGACTTATGGTTTATTACCTCTTGACGATAGGTATCCTCTGTTATCTGTTTACTGCAAGATGGCTGATCGTCATCCACTCGGAGGTTCCCGTGATCAACAATGCAAGAAACTGTCATTCCGGTTGGCAGCGCCTCGAGTACTCGCCTAAGACAAAAAGCTACGAGTTATCTCTCGTAGTGCAGGTTAAGAAGGACTGCCACGTCAATAGCAGAAGTGCCGACCGGTTTGTCCTTGCTCGACAAATCCGACGACGTCGTTCACACCGACGCACCTACACATTTAACGACATGGCGGAGGTTGAGGATTCCAACTGGAGACGCCCGATTCCTCGTTCGGCCTACCTGCTCTATCCACAGGCATTGGATATGAAGCAGGTAGTGCCAAATATTAGGAACTGCTCTCTCATACCCGAGGTAGGTACGATTGCGCTGTATCTATCGCAAATGGAATTTAAAGAACAACTTCATTACTGTCTATGCTAATGTAGAATGCAAATTGGCTTCAGGCATAATTCAGTCCCGATATCCCTGGTTTGTGTCTGCAAGCACTTTATAGTTTCTGGCAGTCCAGCAGCCTCATCTTGATCTAATGTGTTTGCTGCGGTTGATATGAATTGTCAAACATGGGGATATTTGTGATCTACTTGTACGTGTCAGTGTTTTTAAAATTTTATAGACAGATATGTGCTACCTTTAGATTATATAGTGCGCAGCAGGTCTTGTACGAACACTGGCCTCATGGTTGTGGCGTTTTTAAATGCATTTTAGTAAAATGTCATTTACAGGTGATCGACGGTCTGGAAATACGCAGGAATTAATAAGGCCCATCGTTTACAATCACGTTAACCAATTAAATTGAGTCAATCAGAAGATTTGTTCACTTGTACGGAAAGTTGATGGATTAGTATAATTTCAATAGCCTGAGACTTGAAGCTTGTGCGGCAGAGACCGCTTACTTTGCCAACATTCCACTGAATGTTTCAGCATGTGTTTTATCCACTTTAGTTCAGTTTGCTTTTTATTCTGGATAGCAGATATTTTGAACTCCCTACGGGATTTAATAACTTCAGAAAAGAATGCCGATATCTAAAAAATATTTGGAAGTTTGATTGGCTAAAGTATTGTGCACAACAAGCACGCAATTGTTGCAGTACATGTACGATTTAAAAAATTCCCGTAGTTAGGCACCAGGGTTTTGACATAGGATTTCCCACATTTGGACCACCACTAAGTGAAATATGTTCCGCGAAAACAACAATATATCAAATGCTGGCATTGGTTTATTGCCAAAAGTGATACGAGAATATCACGCGGGAAATCGTGTGGCTTTATTACTTTGACGGGGATAAAATTATGAAGTGAAGAAAATAAATGACACTCATTAATTATATTGCATCCCATTATTCATCGTCAACTTTCCCTTGGCAGGCCCCCATATTCAATCAAACAATCCGATTTCGAAATGTCAGCTCGACCGTCTGCGTGCCAGGGCAACCAGTCGAGAGAAATCTGGATGCTATTTTGATAGTAAAGTCCGCTGTCTACAATTTTGCGGATCGAGATCGTATACGGAGGGTTTATGCTAAAGAAACCCATCGCGATTCTGAAATTCGCATAGCTATGGTCTTCTCAGTAGGACTACCCCGAAGCAGCGGGGGTCGGTTTTTCCAACGCGACGGTTTCAACATCTCACTGCCAGACCGGGCAGGTGAGGCCATGGAGAAGATGCAAACAAGGAGATCAGAAGTTCTGCGAAATCTGGCAGAAGAAGCTCGAGTGAACGGCGACCTCTTACTGGGTGACTACGAGGACACCTATTTTAACCTCAGCCTCAAATTATTCCACACGTTCCAATGGGCCTCTCATTTCTGTCTTCCGCATTTCACCTCCCAAAAACGACTGCCTGTCTTTATATTCATTGATGATGATTTCGCCTTCAATGTGGGCCTTTTGAAGGCCGAATTGAGGGTCCTCACTGACACACAAATTCGACGGGTGACTTGGGGCTTTCTACATAATCATATGAAGGTAAGACGTGTGATACCATTAAAAGTCAAATCAAAGTGGTTGGTTTCCAAGCGCGAGGTGCCCTGGCCTTACCACGCTCCCTTTGCCGCCGGCCAATTTTACGTGGTGGGCGCTGATGTTCTGCAGGAAATTGCAATAGCCATGTACTTCACTCTGCAGTTTCCAATAGACGATGCCTGGTTGGGCTTGGTCATGGCGAAGTTAGATGTCTACTTTCAGTCTCGTCCACATATGTACATAAAGGTACCACAGGGTGTTAGAAAGGAATTGGTTCTGTTTGCACCGCTCGACTACCTCTTTCCTTTACAATGATTTAAAATGATTCTTACTCTATTATTTTCGTGTGGAAGACATTCCTAACTGAGCCAAATATATATGCAATGCTACCCTTTTTATAATAATTTCAATTGGGAAATTTTATATTTTTGGGATACGGTTCGGTCGCGGATGAGATTGGTAAAATTGTTGCATCGATTTCATAATCATTGTTTCTATTTTGGCTGTATATTAAATGAGTATTCTAAAAATGACGCACATGTGGAGCTAAAGTACAACTGTAGTGATAAGACATCAACGTCACAATAGAAGTGGCCTGATAACGATTCAAGATGTGACAAAAATAAGAAGACAGGAGGTCAGGTTCCATAAATGCAGGGATGGATGTAATGCCGGGTTTAAAACTGCACAGATAGATTTAGGCAGGTAACTGTGTGCGGCTTATATGCGTAAGAACGTAAATTCAAATTATTCGTCAATCCCGATGCACTTCTAAACCTACAAAGAGAAGGAATAAAATGAACGTCAAAGATAATTGGCTAGATCGTCAGGGTGATTTGATACCAGCTCATGAAGGGCGAACAAGGGAAAAGATAAATGTGAGGAGTATAGCGTCAAATGTAATGGACTTTAATCGACATCTGAATTAATGTGATAATGTTGATTGTTCAACAGGAAAGCCTTCAAAATAATTCCTTACCTAAACCTCAAACGTTACCTATCGAAGCTATTAGATAGTGTTATCATATGATTAAAGTTTCTCAATACGCGATAAAAGTTAGCATTCCGGTGTTCTCAACGTATCTGTATCTTGTAAGGTATCGATGTTGGTTTCGATTTTAGCGCTTAAAGAGAAAAAGCGTTGGCTGGCTGCCAGCGTACGTTTGTATTACAGTATTGACTGAACTGCCACTACTGATACTTCGCCTTACCCCTCACAATTCGAGGCGTGACATTATTTTCATCCCGGCGGTTGTAGACGCGATGACTGTTTACTCAAAGAATAGGCATGTGCTCGTTCAAGCTAATCTTTGAAGACGCGACGGCAATGATGGCATCTGTTCGCTCCTGTTTGTGCATTTTATTGTCAAAGGGGCTTTGTGAAGGAAGCCTTCAACGACTTACTGATTGGACGTCGGATACAGGCATCGTCATCATGGACACTCAATATCAGGCCTAGTATAAGTCAGCATTGTCTGTACAGAGACAAATGTTTTATTAGCCGTTCACGTTATGGTTTACATTGACAACCAGATTTCGGGCCGATATGAGCTTGACTTTTTGTGCCCACATCTACGTTTTGAACGCTGTCGTTTGCTCCATTGTTAAGTGGACTTCCCTAAACATATTTGGCTTTGCAATTTTGCCTAGGCGGAACGATTATTCCTGCGAGGAACGCACAGTCAAGCACTGTTCCCAGCGCCAGGGTCAATGATACAAATGGTCGAGCAATCATCATACCATTGTTTAACTTTAATTATGGAACTGTAACGAGAAATACCTATAATGCGTTTCTATAAACGGTTGTCGCACTAAGTGCAAAAATTCCCGATGTAGAGGAGAAAATATAAGCTTCACAGGTTTTTAATATAGTACCAAATGCATCCTACAAATTCTGCAGTCCATTGTGCATGAACTACTTATATATCCTTCGTACCTAATAATCGATTTGAGCAGGCATCGATAGCGGCAGGCAAATTTAGTTCTTGTTGCAGTGGTCGTGTATGCCTCTTCAGAGCAGCTTCCTGGGACTAGTCTCTTAGCTTCTATTGACAGTATTTCTGTACGATAGAATAATTAATCGAGTGTTTCCCCAAGACTACCTGGCCGGGCCTCGAAAGTGCCGTTGGATGGTTGACAGGGAGTAGACCAAATGATGGGAGTTGACTATGAAGAAATGTTTAGCAAGTGGTAGCCCATTAGAGAAATAAGGGCAGATCTCTTGTTGCGGGTCATTTGACGGGAACCGGATTTCCCTAATAATAGTTTGCACCGACTTTGCGATCACAGTGGTTTGTCAAGCTTCTGTTGTCGACGAATTGGTTTTACCCATCGTGTCATTCCGATTAGTTAGATTACGTTAGACAGCTGTTTACAGGTTGGCAAATAAACTAAGTACCAGTCTCATCAACAAAGATCTTATTAGTCCTACATTCCGACGGGTTTTTGTAACGGCTAAACAAATCCATTATTAACTAAGGATTTATTGCCCTTCAGATGGCATCTGTGTGTCACGGTTAAGGCTTGCTGAGCGTAGCGTAACGTGAAAAACATTGTACTTTACTGTTTATTACATCATAAAATACAAATAATAATGATGACATTATAACCCAAAATATGCGCAATTTCATTAGAGGAATAACAAAACAACAGCAAGAAATATAACAAGCGTATACCCATTGCATGAGTTAGTATACCCAAAGTAAATTAGCATGTGAAGCGTACAAAAACGGTCGCTTAATAATCAATGGCTGGACGTGCTCTCGCACAGTGAAAGTCCTTATTTAAATGCAGTTGCTACTTATGAACATTAAAATTGTTAGTCGGTAAGATAGAATTGCAAGTTCTGATTACCCAGACATTGAAATATTGAAATTTTTCACCCATGTGTTTTGACCGTCGCTGCTGCAGTAAATAAAACTCACAAGATTTCGGACGGGTCAGGTGCACAGAGCTGCCCATGTTTGATGTTCCAGCACACATGTTTTGCGCAGAGCAAATGCATAATTTATTTACTTTGTCTGAACTTCCAAAATTTATGTTTACAGATTTTCAGGACATGGGTGAAACGCGTCTTAAACCGCCGGATGTGCCAAAAGACAGGGCATGGAAACTGGTCGAGTCTCGCCAACACAACACTCACCATTATGTTAAGTTGTAGTTAATTCGCTGTGTCCCTCAAGTAAACGAAATGTATGGGGTTTTAAATGCACTTAAATAGAAGAATTTTGATCGCGTTAACACAACTATTCCTGTTAAGAAACAAGTCTAGTAAGGAGTAAACTGGCAGTTTTAAACAAGAATACGATTCCTATATATACTGATGCGTTCTCACAAAGAGGGGTATACATTCTGGGAAACTCAAGCAAATATCTTCTTTCCTCCACATCCTAAGTGTCAATCCAATTCAGAATGCGAACAAACGGTGGGATTGTTTTTTGCGCAGATTCGCGGTTGTCATCGAGTGGGGGGCAGGACAAGGTGGCTTTTAAGTTATCTGAAATAATATATTTATTCATATGTTCAAAATAAATCAACGAATTGTTTAAGGATTATTCACGTGATAATGAGGCGCGCGCAAAACCGATTTCCTGTGCAAGTGTCTATAGCAGGTTAACGGCGCGTATTGGCAACCTCGGTAGCAATCTGCAGCGCCATGCGGGCTGGTTAACACGCCAACTAACATATTTTTTTCAACCGACGTAAATTTGTAGTTTAGGTCATCATTTCTCAGTTATTGTTAGAATTTCTTGATAGCGAAAATAAGAAAATTGAATAATGGTTATGCAAAATGTGGCCTCATTTGCAACGGATGTGCTGATTATGTAGTAGTGCTGCTTTTTCTAAAGCAAATTCAAAACTGTCGAAACAACCAAAAAATTTAACAATGTGCTTGGCGCCGCACACTCTGCAGCCTACGATTTTCAGTCGCCAAATGCCCAGGCATTTTAGTTTTGCCCTAGAACTACCCTTCCATAATTGGCTTTCATATTAACTAAGAACGTTGAGTAGATGGTTTCATTTCGCGTGTCAAAGCAAATGCCACACGACCCATACAATTGCTTAAGAGGTGATGCAACGGCATGCATCAGAAATGTCGGCAATTTATCTAGGATAGGTTTCAACAAGCTACTTTAAAGTAGTGCTCTTATCAAATAATATTCTTGAAAGCTTAATTGCTGACATGAGTTTCGACACCTCGGTTTAAGTTATCGCTGACACTAAAGGAAGTTACCTACAAATGTCTCCACGTAGGTGGATAACACAACTGATGTTGCACACTGCAGTCAACGCATGGCCACTCGCTGGATTGGGTAAGCAAAATGAATTAAGGCCTGAGGGGGCCAAACCCTTCTCTGGAGTAGGAGGGAATGATGGGAAATGCAGAACGTAAAAAGCAACTCGAGCATTAGAAGACGCTGACAAGCATAAGTGTATTGAGCAAGTCAGTCACAAGCGCCCTTTTGAAGCACTCGGCCTGGCCACTAGGTGGATTAAAAAGAAGGTGGCGTGTGCAGAAATGGACCTAAAACAAACTGCATTAGAAAAAAGAAGAGTGCATTCAGAACAGGCCAAGCTAAAGAAGAAGGATAGAAAAGAAGTAGAGCGCTAGAGAAATGGAAATAACAAAGCACATGCACACATATGCTGCACCCAACTCACTTGCTCAAGTGTATAATGTTCAGCAAGTGCGACTGCATGACCAGCTTTTACTAATCACGCGGAATGCTTTCTGCTTTAATTACCCTATATTGGAGAGCACTAATCTCAATATTGTTTCGCATTCCAATGGAACGTATTTGTAGCCTAATATCAACAGCCGCCTACCCAATTTCGTGTTACGATTCACAAAACGTCTGCATCTGATGAATGTCCAGGTGACATTTTTAAAATGTCATAGTACCTATATTGTAACGTTTATTCAGTTGTCTGCCTGACCGCACTGAATTTTTTTTCTACACCTAAGTTTACTCGTCTTACAGGAATAGTCAGGATTCATCATTTCCACTTTTCTGAAAAAGTTGCTATATCTGATCCACTAAATACCAATCGAATAAGTCATGTTGCGATTTTTTTGAAAAAGGTCCTTCATTAATGGTTATGCGTTTTGGTGAACGCACTGGGACTTCTTTTACGAAGACCAGATTTTATCTCTAATTTAGGCAGCTGTATATCGCATCAAGTAAAGTGGGTCAGAACTTGTCAGATTCCTTCCGAAATAATTTTACAAAAGCTGTTCCTTACTTTCTTAAGCCAGTAGAAAGATATAGCGAGTTGTTGGATGTGCGCCTTGTCATTTTAAGCTTAGTTTACAATTCAACCTAATTCAAGATAAAATGTTGGGGTTATAGACGAGTGTAGATTGTGCGCGGTAATTACAACTATGTCCCCCTATTTGGAACTACAGAGAAATTTTCCTTCGCGGCCTAATCCGTTTCTTGACCCTCACCTATATAGCTGAAAAAAATCTGCTGAATATATACCACATGAAAGCGCCCTCGTCATCAGTTTTTAAGGCTATGGTCTACGACTTAGTAACCACGATAACACCTGTCGGAGTCTGGTCTAGGCACAGTGTTCGTCCTGTCGCGTTGACCACGTTAGGGGGTTCGATATAACATATTGAAGATCTCGCTCATGCACACCCAAATCGACCCCGAGAGTTTGGATAGCATCGCTTTGGATTGGCACTATTAGAACATTTCTGTGAGGGCTGAAGTCGGCAAAGTAATGTGGACCAAAAGACGAAAGTACCATGGGCCAACGACCCAAACATCCAAACCATGCCATCCTTGCAGTGATCGACTCCGTTAGACAAATGCGGATCCAATGCAGTATAAACGCAACAAACACACTCCGGCAGGTGAGCAGGCAACAGTCAAGACTATTTCAAGATCGTTGTTATAATCTGTAAGATTCGTCTGTTGGCAAATGTCCGAACATGAATCAGCAATGGGGACGAATGGCGTTAGTCCACAGGTCGCGACTCATTTTTACGCCACTGGCCATAATCTCAGGTTGATGACGACGACAAATTCGCATGAGGTCTCAGCCGAGAAAAAAGTGAACTGATTGACTAAAGGTTCGCAGGCCCACATCCAATGAACAAGAACTATGACCTTCTAAATCCACATTCGCTGATGCGATTTTACCTGGGAGAGTACTAATCGCAATATTGCTTCGCATTCCCATGGAACATATTTGTAGCCTAAAATCAAAAGTCGCCCACCCAAATAAGTTTTGCGATTCACAAAACGTCTGCACCTGATGGATGTCCAGGTGACCATTTTTTTAAATGTCATTTTACCTACATTGCTATGTTTATTCAGTTGTTTGCCTGACCGCGCTCTATGTACTTTCTCCAACTAAGTTTGTTCGTCTTACAGGACTAGTCGTGTTTCATCATTCCTGCTTTTATGAAATAGTGGCTATTACTGATCCACTAATTAGTAATCCATTTGATTTTGCGATTTTTAGATAGAGATACTACATTAAAGGTTATGTGTCTTGGGGGATGCACTGGGGCTTCTTTTTGCAGGAATGTTTCTTCGCTAATTTGGCCAACTGTTCATCGCATTAGGTAAAGCGGGCCAGAATTTGCACGTGTCATCGTATAATAATTATAGAAAAATTGTTCTTTCGTTCAAAAGAGCGAGAGAAAGGAATTTGCCTTATTTTGAAATCATAAATTCGAAATATTCAGCAAAAATTTGAGTTTATGAACTAAGGATAGATTATGATCTAAAATATTAATTTGGAGTCAAAACATTTAGCACAAAAGAAGCGATTATTATGAGGACAGTTCAAGTCTTATCTTCTATATTTCCTTATCCTCAAACGTCAGAAAGTGCGTCAGAAATGGCAATACGGTAGTTCAAAAAGCCGATGTGAGACAAGACATAAGTCGAAACCGCAGCGCATCGGGCGGGTCGACTTCGAAGCAATAAGATCAGAATGCAAGGGAAAGCCAACGTCATCTTTAATCCGACCAGCAAATTGCATGACCGTAGTGAAATGTTGTTGTAGGATAATACCTACTTAAATGAGAAAGAACCCCAGTGGAAAAAGAGAGCATTTGGAGGACTCCTTTTAATATTAAAGCATTCTTTTTGAGCATAGCAGGAAAAATGACAGGACAGCAGTGTAGGTTTAGGGGAGGAATCGTTACACTAAGGGGTGCGGTGTGCGATTGGAGCGTAAACGACAAATGAAATAAAGAAGTCTATGTAGTTTAGTAAATACGACCCAATATGGAGGGAAAATGAAAGATTTGAGGACAAGGTAACGTTAAGGTAACTGAAAGAGTATACCTTATTAGGAAGGATGTCATGGGATTTAGGATTAAGTGAGGGCCGCAGTCGGAAAATACACTGAACTGATTTTTGGTTGTTCATTGGGAGACCATTTGTCTCCGAGCATACTACGACATGGTTTAGGTCATCCTTTAGAGACAAGAGATGTGTCTGACTTTTGAGAAGTTTTCTGCCAACCTCAGCATACTGGATCAAAAGTCAGTCATAAGGGGATCTTAGATCATTGTATTGGAGGGCGAACGGGTGAGGGGATTAAATGAATCCTTAATGAATTCTTTAGTCATTGGGAAGGACCATGGATTTCCGCATGACAGATTGGACAAATTTAGTACGGGAAGTATTAGAATGTCAAAGCCAAGAGAAGACTTAGCCTCTAGAGCAGCAAGCGGATTTTTCTTTAAGGAGTAGATGACGCGGGACAATACTGAA
>CACRXP010000494.1:339782-350923 GCA_902702965.1 Spirometra erinaceieuropaei
GAGAGCAGTATAGGTTTACAGGAGGAATCGTTACACTAAGGGGTGCGGTGTGCGATTGGAGCGTAAACGACCAATGAAATAAAGAAGTCTATGTAGTTTAGTAAATACGACCCAATATGGAGGGAAAATAAAAGATTTGAGGACAAGGTAACGCTAAGGTAACTGAAAGAGGATACCTTATTAGGAAGGATGTCATGGGATTTAGGACTAAGTGAGGGCCGCAGTCGGAATATACACTGAACTGATTTTGGTTGTTTATTAGGAAACCATTTTCTTCCGCGCATACTACGACAAGTCTTGGGTCATTCTATAGAGACTGCAGATATATCTGACTTTTGTGAGGGAGTCCGACAACTACATCTATAATATCTAGCGCAACACTTTCAGAAAGCTTTATTAGTGCGGAGGAGCAGAAAAATATACGAAACGATTAAGGGCTAAAATAAGCGGGCGATTAAGGATGGGAGTCATTTACACTGTACGCCAGTTTTCGAACGCTTGGACTCCATGGAATACATGTTTATATTTTGCGTTCAAATAGGGACTATTTGAGAAAAACAAGATTTAAGAAGAAATGGCTGAACAACATCCGGTCTGACAGCTATTGATCAAGGGGCCTTTATAGTGTTTCGCCACTGATGCCAAACACACGAGTAGAAAGACACATGCTGATAGGAGAACTTCAACTAAGGGGAGGTGGTGGTCATTGTGACTACATATAACATTTTTATTAAAAAAGTCTAAATCAGCATCCACATGTACCAGTATGTTGCAATGTCCTGTGAGATGCTAAACGTTCTTCTAAATCTCAGCAGAGGAAGGGAAACTGGAAGGAAGAAGGGCTGAAAAGTTAACTAACAAATATACTGTACAGACCGTCAATCTCTGTTCTTTTTAAGATGTTAATATCCTTAAGGCTACCAAGTTAGCCTATCTCGTAACGCAGTTCTCTTTTCGTCTTAAGAATTTTAGAAAGCGTGCAAACTTGCATCCAGTGGTACCATGACAGCATGAAGAGGACAGTAAATATCAATATTTTCAGTAAAAAGCGCTGTTAGGTTTGAAGAACGCGATTCAACCATCGACGGTTAAAGGAAATCGGGGTAGTAAGGCAATGCAAGTCTTTAGAAGGCGATTGTCTTCTGCGGACGTGTTGCGAATTTTATTTTTTCTCTTATGCCTCGCAAGCAATCCACGCTTAGACTTTGAATATATTTTCGGAAGATTCGATAAAAGAGAGTGATCGGAATCTAACAATGGAGTCTTATTTCAACGAAAAAAGGCATGCTGTGATTAGTCATAATGTGCAAATGAGGGATATCTGCGCTAGTTTTGAGGCCAACTGTTCATCGCATTAAGCAAAGCGGGTCAGAGTTTGCACGTGTCATCCCAAAATATTTATAGAAAAATTGTTTCTTTAGTTCATGAGTGCGAGAGAGAGGAATTCGCTTTATTTTGAAATCATAAATTCAAAATATTCAGCAAAAATTTGAGTTTATGAACTTAGGACAGATTATGATCTAATGGATTAATTTGGAGTCAAAAAATTTAGCACAATAGAAACGATTATTATGAGGACAGTTCAAGTCTTATCTTCTATATTTCCTTCTCTTCAAACGTAAGAAAGCGCGTCAGAAATAGCAATATGGAAGTTCAAAAAGCCGATGTGCGACAAGACATAAGTCGAAACAGCAGCGCATCGGGCGGGTCGACTTCGTAGCAATAAGATCAGAATGCAAGGGAAAGGCAACGTTATCTTTAATCCTACCAGCAAATTGCATGACCGTATCGCAATGTTGTTGTAGGATAATACCTACTTAAAATTGAAGGAACCCCAGTGGCAAAAGAGAGCATTTGGAGGACTCGTTTTAATATTAAGGCATTCCTTTTGAGCATAGCAGGAAAAATGACAGGAGAGCAGTATAGGTTTAGAGGAGGAATCGTTACACTAAGGGGTGCGGTGTGTGTTAGGAGCGTAAACGACGAATGTAATAAAGAGGTTTACGTAGTTATGTAACTAGTACACACCATGGAGGGAAATTGAAAGATGCTATGACAACGTAACGTCAAGGTACCTGACAGAAGATACCCAATTAGGTATGGAGTTCAATATTAATAGGGCCGCAGTCGGAAAATACACTGAACTGGTTTTTTTGGTTGCTCATTGGGAGAACATTTTAGTTCGAGCATACTGCAACATAGTTAGGTCATCCTTTAGAGACTGGAGAACACAAACACACGAGTCGAAAGACACATGATGATAGGAGATCCTTAGCTGAGGGGAGATGGTAGACGTTGTGAATTCATAAAACATTTTTATTTAAGGAGTCTAAATCCGCGTCCACATATACCAGTATGTTGCGATGGCCAGTACGGTGCTTAACATTCTTTTGATTCTCATCAGAGGAAGGGGACGAAACGGGGAGGAAGAAGAGGTAAAAGTTTACTAACAAGTGGACTATACGACCCGTCAATTTCTGTTCTTCTTAAGACGTTATTGTCCTTCAGGCTGCCACGTAAGCCTAACTTGTAACGCAGTTCTGTTTTTGTCTTAAGAATTTCAGAGAGGGGAGAAAATTCTATTTAGTCGTACCATGACAGCCTGAAGAGGACAGTAAATGTCAAAAGTTTCATTTAAAAACGCCGGTAGGATTGATCAACACGATTGAGCAATCGATTGTTTAAGGAAAACGGGGTAGTAAAGCAATGTAAGTCTGTAGAAGGCGATTGTCTTCTGCGGACGTGTTGCGGACATTAACTTTTCTCTCAGGCTTCGCTAACAGCCCACGCTTAGACTTTGAATATATTTTCGGAAGATGAAATAAAGAAGAGTGATCAGAATCTGACAATGTAGTCCTATTACAACGAACAAGACATGCTGCGGTTAGTCAAAATGTGAACAGGAGGGATATCTGCTCTAGTATTGAGGGAGACAAAATCATTAAAGACCAACATGTGTGCGAAGAGTAGCATTTAAGCGATTAAAATCACAGCAGAATAGAATAATATCTTAACAGGACAACATAAGCAGTATTCTCAAATAAAGTCGAAAAACCGGGTTAGACCACCATTAGAGGAAGAGTGGGATGTATATACTAACACATGTAATGTCTTTTAAAGTACTCTAAACAAGGGGCTCAAAAGCAGCGATGACATCTACTAAATCAGCAGAGAAAGCAAATAACGTCTTGCAGTCTCTATACCAGTGCTGATTAAGAAAAATGGCAACTCCCTTATATCTGCCATAAAACAAAGATTTCGCTCCTTCCATAGGCAGTAAAAAGATACAGCAGTAATAGGTTGCGAATTAGTTTAACCGCATAACCACGTCTCTTGAATGCAAACCACGTCACTTATAATGTGTTCTTTTTCCGACAAAGGTACCTACAAATCGTAGGTTTCGTCAAATGTAAAACAACCTTTTTTCGACAAGAAATGCTGATTTAACTATGTTCAACATGACTGACGCCTTAAAGCGAGTTTTCAGCTACACCTGCTTTTTTGCGATGCATAGGTTTTTGCGGACGCAAATTTGAAACATTTTGCGCAGAACGATTGCAAATGCGCCAAATTGGCTGAAAGATGCGGCGGTTTGCATCATGGACATTTGCCAGTGAACGCTAGGATTAAATTTTCTTCAAATGGATGTCAGTGTACTGTTAAGAAGACCTCATAATCTTAGTGCAGACAATTAAAAGATGTAAAGCACTTCAAAATATCGAAGGGAAATCGGCAGAGTAATGTAGAATTTAAATAAATCCGCACGTGAATGCGGATCAATTAAAATAGCGTTTAAAAATTAAAAATCCGTCTGCAGAGTGTTGTGTGATCTTATTTGTGTCTGGGATATGCAGATATCAGGGGATTGTAGACTTTTGACAAAATAGCAGTGTTTCCAGTTTTGTCTGTGGCTTTCTTAATGGAATCTAGTTGACGTCCATAGCCATTTATTGGCAAAATATCACATTAAACCACGTTTATTTAAAACGACATATCAGAAAATGCTTTACGGTTGAGCGAAAGCACATGTTTCTCAGACATTCGTTAGGAGCATTCATTTAACAGCTACTCCCAGCTTAATGTTTGAAAAGTTAGCAAGCATAACCAAAGGGGCACCTACACTAAAAGGGATGCTTAAATAAGACATTTCAATGACAAATTCCGCACCCAAATGTTAATTAAATCCATAATTGACTAGATTCTCCATGACTTTTCAGGTCCCTTCAAACTGTGAAGCTCCTCTATGAGCGGTCCGTAGTAACTGACAAGACCCACGAAAGATTGTAATTCCTTTTCATTCTGTGGGGTTTTTATCCTCTGAAATGCCAGTACTCTCTCGGGGTCCGGTGCTGTTTCGTCTGCATTTATTGTGAATCTGAGATACTGAATTTCTTTCCGCACAAATTCGCTTTTTTGAATGTTAATTTTAAATCCATAATTGACGAGATTTTCCATGGCTTTGTCCAGCCTTTCTAGTAATTCCTCCTCCGAGCGACCAACTACTAGAATGTCGTCTAAGTACGCAACCCTCCCTGCGTATCCGTAAACATTGTATCAGTAACCTGCTGAAAAAATCTTGGAGCCGTCGTAATGCCGTAATTCAGCCGCGCAAAATTTGAACATACCGTTTGGAGTGTTGATGGTCAGTAGCTCCTGCGATTTCTCCTCCACTTCTATCTGTAAACAGGCTTCTGAAAGATCAATTCGTGTAAATGACGTTCCACCATTTCACTTCGCAAAAATTTCCTCCACTATCGGTAGAGGATGGTGTTAATCCTCCGAAACATCGTTTAATCCCGTCAATTAGTCTGCACACAGTCTCCAGTTCCCATTTGCCTTCCTAACCGCTACAAATGGCGCAGCCCACGCCGACTAATTGGTGGGGTAGATGATACCCTTCTCTTGTAATCGTTCCAACTCTTTCTCCACGTCTTCCTGGATTGCATACGAAACTCGACGACATTGCCTGAAAACCGGTTTCTTGTTTGGTTTAATGCGCAAAACTGCTTTCGTTTTAAGTTCAGCAAATATTCCCATGTTACAATTGAAAAGTCAAATTGGCGAACACGTGTTTTCAGTAACTCTTCATCAGGCCAAAACGGTTACCATAAAGTTTAAGTTATGCGAATTACATGACTTATAAATGATTCGGGGACAATTAACATCGATCGTTCTCACGCCACTCGCATGACGAGGCGTGCTATGGCGTAGTCGGCGTGTCGTGGTAATTGGTTTCAGGAGGCGAGGAAAGGGGGGGCATAGGCTGTTTTGGTACATTTCCCGACTGACTTTTCCATCATTTTCGCATACTTCTCCCGCAGAGTCTGTTCTGTTCCTTGTACTGCGCAGCAGATTCCATCAAATGGCTGACTCCATAACCCCAACTAGGAGATTGTCTTATTTCCCAGGAGGTCGATACGAAGACGGCTGCTTGACAATTTTCATCCCCAAATCCGATACTAGTTAAAAGACATCCTTTGCATTTCATTTCCGTGCCGTTTGATGGCCTTGCAGTGATAGGAGTTGGGATAAGACTGGGTGCTCCTATCATATGCCATGTTTCTACCGCTATAATCGTCAGATCAGACGCTGTGTCCATTTGAAGCCTGACGGCTTTCTCAATTATGATCACGGTTAGGTATTTTCAGTGTTCACAGCCTAGCACCCGTGCCTCACGATCAGAAACGGCGTTGCACTGTTTCCTAAAACTTTGCCGTCCTGCTCTTCAGTATGTCGATTTGTGGCCAAATCTCGAACATTTGGAACACTTCTGCGTTTTATAGGGGCAGTCGATGACATAGTGCCCTCCACCGCACTGCCAGCAGGCAGTCTTTGGTTTCTGGGAAATGTTTCTCAGTGGCGGCCAGTTTTTCCTAATGTTCAACACCTGCAGCTGTTAACTGTTTGTTTCGCCAATCAGCTTTGTATCCTGTTTAATGTTTCTGAGTCTAAACCATTCATCTGCTAATTTTTGTACAGTCGTGTCACCATCCTGATCCAGTTTGGACAGCACCCGCTTGCGTATGTCCGCTTCCTCCGGTAGAGTAAGTGATTTTATGAACAACAGGGCCTTAACCTGGTTTGCTGTTGCTTGCTCTAGATCAGCCTGTTGGTACATATCATTTAGTCTGCCTGCCAAATCAAAACAGTCTTCGTCTACCCTCTTCTCCAATTTAAAACATTCAGAGCGTCTGTTGAACAATGACTTTGACTAGGTGAATAAGACTTTCAGGTTTCTCACCGTCTCCGGGAATTCGATTTCGGTCGGTTTCTTCGGTAGGACGAATTTGACATACTGTTCGTGTTCCATTCGTCCAACATTCAGCAACATAATTTCTACGATTTCTCCGTCAGCATGACTTATCCCCTCTCTTTCGAACAGTATTTCGTATTTTCTGAACCACATATCGAACGTAAAACCGTCATCAGGGTCGTAGGTGAATTCTGTGATCCTGTCCTCCAGCCACTTGCTTCTGTCACCGTTTCCTCCCTGCTTCCAGTCCCTCTGCATTCCTGCGAGAAGAGCCATATAACTGGCTTGCTGTGCTTCCAACAATTTCAGCATCTCTTCTTCACTGATCATTTTCCGTGTTCACCTGCGTCGCCACTTGGTATATCTCCAGTTAGCATGACGTCAGTTCTGCGCGGCATAGAAGACAGACAGTATTGGAGCGAACAGCTTTATTGTGTCAGTCTCCCTGTATGCATCAACGCTTAATCCTTCCGTGACTTCGTATTTAAGGGTTCAGCCTTCGTCTGGTTTGCGTGTTCCTATTGGTTCACTCCTGAGCACCCGCATGGACACGCCCTCGCGTGTTGCTGATCCATGGGGGTCGCGCGTGACTCAGCGGCGTGCTAATGTCTGGCTCGCATGCGGGCTTCCCAGGCGAGGCTGTCCTGCCGGTTTGCGCTTCTTCGTCAGGCGTGACCTCCGGATGACAGGAACGGTGCGTCATGTTCTGAGCCGTTCTAACACATCAAGTGTCAGCATTAAGGTTATAGGACTAAACAGAGTTTATCGCAATTAATTTTCGCGTCTGATGCTAACCACCGAAACCACCTTTTGATCCTACAGGATGTTTATTGGACAATCAGACAATTTTTAAAGTAGCATTGGCAAACCTGTGCAATTTCACCGCTAACGATGCACTTATAACGAACAAAGATACTCCTTCGCTAAATAAGCCAAAATCGCTTTGCCATTTGGAAAACACTATAATCCGGTACTTTTCTTGCAGTCCAGTTTCTGCACATGCGTAATTTAGAAACGGGACCAGCGAAACACTACAAGTTGCTCCATATTAAAATGTAATATGGCATTCTGTTGTGGAGTCATAATTGTATCTTGAAACCTAAAGTAGAAGAGTGATATTGTTGTAATTTGTAATGTTCTCACGAACTAACGAGTTATATCTCACGGGCCCCTAGCCTTAAATGCAGCAAGTAAGTCGGACCAATGCATAATATAGCGATTTTTGAACGTTAAGAAAACTCACAACAGAATACCACAGCAGAGCACGCTAGCAAGGCGGGTTGTGCAGGTGTGTCGTTTCTCGTAACATTCAAGCAAGCAATGCGGTCAATGAAAATGGGACTAAATTGTCAAAGGTAAATTAGTCAGGTACCTCACCACAGTACCCGCTTCTAGACCGGAGGGCGACGGGATAGGGCGCCGGAGGATCTGCAGAAGTCTAGAAAAATGCGTAACTAAACGATCGGGAAAATGAACGTTACGGCCACTGCGAGTTATGTATGCAGGAGGTACAGTCGAAGAGGGTTGACTGCGTGCTGTGGTGGACGATGGTGTTTCAGTTGGATGCTGTTGACATGTAGGGAGAGGAAGTATGCGGGACGGAGGGGTGGAGGGCAAGGGCAAGGCAGTGGGCAGGGTAAATGAGCAGGGGATAGGGAAGATGGAGGAACAGGGGTTGTGAGGTAAGCACTTTTTTGTCATTGTGACCTGTTCGGCGGCTCCTCTGCAACCGCAGCCTTGACCCGATCGACACTGACCACGTCCTCCTTGTCACTGCGAAGGATCCGGAAGGTCTTAGTGTTGCGCGCGAGCACGCGGAACGGTCCTTCGTATGGTGATTCCAGCGGCTGGCGCACACGGTCACACCGAACAAACACATGAGTACACTTGTCCAAGTATTTTTCGACTTAAGACTCAGTCATTGGAGTTCGCGGTGGAACCGGGGAAAGCGAACGCATATATTGCCGCAAACGGTGCACAAGATTGTCAAGAGTCTCGTCGGCTCAACGACAGGTTGGGGTGATCATCTCGCCTGGCAGTCGGAGGGTAGTGCCGAAAACCAATTCAGCTGCGCTACAGCCCAGATCCGACTTCAGAGCTGCGCTGATGCCGAGGAATGCAAGAGGAATGTTGTCCGACCAGTTTCCTGGGTCTTCTACGGCACGCAGGGCGGTCTTTAGCTGGCGATGGAAACGTTCCACCATACCGTTGGCAGCTGGTTGGTAGGCTGTCGTCCGAATGCGTGTGCAGCCAAGGAAACTGAGTAGTGTTTGTTAGAGTGCCGACTCAAATTGGGCACCACGATCAGTCGTAACCGTGGATGGGCCACCGAACATGGCGACCCAACGACTGACGAAGGCCTTCACGATGGTTTCCGCTTGAACATTCGGCAAAAGAATAGCTTCAGCCCAGCGAGTATATCGATCGACACATGTAAGGAGGTAGGTGAAACCATTGGATGGAGGCAAGGGGCCTACGACATCCAGATGCACATGGCTGAACCGTGCGTCGGGACTGGGGAAAGTGCCTGGTGGGGACTTGTTGTGACGCTGAACCTTGTTGCGCTGGCAGCTCAGACACGACCGGACCCAAGCTTTGACGTCCTTGTTCATCCCAGGTCATACGAACCTTTCCGCGAGGAACTTCTGTGAGGCTCGGGTCCCAGGATGGGAGAGTCCGTGGAGAGTTTGAAAAACCACTCGACGCATCGAGGCAGGCACATAAGGGCGATGAAAAGGAGTCGATACGTCACAAAGGATTGTGCCAGTGCCGGTGGTCAATGGGACGTCAACTAATTGAAGACTGTCAACAGACTCGTCGCCAGGGCATCCAACACGTCGTTGTTCAGCCGCCATAGCACGAAGATCAACCCCGTGTGAAAGGTGAAACGCCAAGAGGGAAGGTCTGGACAGCATGTCGGCCACCGCATTCTTCGGGCCATCAATGTGGCGGATGTCGGTGGAGAATTGCGAGATGTAATCCAAATGCGAAATCTCTCTCGGGTTATATTTGTCAGATTGGGATCGGATGGCACATGTAAGTGGTTTGTGGTCTGTGAAAATTGTGAAGTCACGACCTTCAAGGAAGTGTCGGAAATGTTTTACGGCTAGGTAAATGGCAAGAAGTTCACGACCAAACGTGCTATATCTCGTCTCGGCAGGTGAAAGCTTCTTGGAGAAGAATGCCAACGGTCGTGTCGAGTCGTTGATATGCTGTTGGAGGACTGCTCTTACGGCAGCGGTCGAAGAATAAACCATCAGGGACAATGGGGCTTCTGGAGCAGGATGATTGAGCAAGGTAGCATCAGCAAGGGAGGTCTTTATTCTCTCAAAAGCAGTCAGCGCGTGGCCACGTAACTCAAGGGGACCCTTGGGAACAGAGAGCAAGTTGGTGAGTGGCAGCATAAGGTCGGCACAGTTCGGTAGGAACCGGCGATAAAAGTTTACCATGACAAGGAAACGTTGCAACTGACGCTTGGAGGTTGTTGGTGGAAAGTCACGAATGGCCTTATCCTTGGAAGAGAGGAGACGCAAACCTTGTGCATCGACGTAGTGACCAAGAAAATCAAGTGACGGCACACCCAGAACACACATCGAAGTGTTAATGACCACGCCAAACTGATCGAGGCGGTCAAACACTAAGGCAAGATGCTCTTTGTGTTCCTCGGCATTTCGACTGGCCACCAAGCGGTCATCGATGTAGACGTACACAAACGGGAGACCACGTAGGACTCGGTCAATGAACCTCTGGAATGTTTGGGCAGCATTGCAAAGATCAAATGGCATGCGAATAAATTCGAACAGGCCGAATTGTGTGGTGACGGCAGTTTTGGGAACATCCTCAGGAGCGACAGGAATCTGATAAAAGGCCCGAACAAGGTCAATCTTCGAGAAAACCAATTTGCCGAAAAGAGCTCCAGCAAAATCTTGAAGATGACGGACGGGATAACGATCCGGGATGGTCGCATTGTTGAGGGCGCGATAGTCACCACAGGGCCGCCAGTCGTCTGATGTCGCCTTGGGCACCATATGCAGAGGGGACGCCCATGGACTCTCGGACGGGCGAATTATGCCCAGTTGCAGCATGTGCTCAAATTCGGCCTTCGCCGCTTCCAGACGGGTCGGAGCCAGTCGTCTAGGCCGTGTGAATACTGTTGGGCCAGAGGTGCGAATGTGGTGGACAACGTCATGCTGGACCTCACCACTGCGAAACTGGGGTTTGATTATGTTGGGGTGTTGGAGGAGCAGGTCTCGGCATAGGCAGCCAATACCTGTGTCAAGAACAGATAAATTGCAGGAGTCATTAAAGGGTGTAAGACCGCGGACAGAAAGACCAGTTGTGCGGTCGAGGAGACAGGAACGCCGACAGTCAATAAGGAGATCAAACTCGGCAAGGAAGTCGGAACCAAGGATCGCATGAGGCACATCGGCAATCACAAATATCCAGGAGAATGATCGAAGTAAACCAATGTTTAGGGTAAGTGAACGACTACCAAAAGTGGAAATGGGGGAACAGTTTGCAGCTTTGAGATGTAGACCAGGGCTGGAACAGCGGCGGTCAACTGAAGTGGGGGGAACCACGCCTATCTGGCCTCCGGTTTCCACCAGGAAACGCCTGCGAGTCATACTGTCGCAGACATAAAAGGTGCGACCAGAGCTGGGAGAGCCAGAGAAAACGGTCGCCTCTATTTTCTGGCTGGCTGGTTTCCCTGTTTCGGTTTAAATGAACAAGGGGAAGAACATTTCCCAGCCTTGACGGCAAAGTTTGCGTGATACCAACACAAATTGGCTGTGCGAGGTCGCGAACGTGAACGATGACGGCTGGGTGAGCGACTACAGGTAATGCGAGCAAGCTGTAGTTTTAGGGAGGCTATCTCATTCGCCATAGC
>CACRXP010000494.1:351010-372751 GCA_902702965.1 Spirometra erinaceieuropaei
AATTGCGGGAGCTACATGCTGAACGACCGGGTATAACGCGGATGAAACAGCTAGCAAGAAACTACGTTTACTGACCCGGAATTGACGAAAATATTTAAACATTTGTCCGTAGTTGTGGTCCGTGTGGACGTTTCGCAAACGACCCCCCGAAAATCCCACCGATGTCGTGACCGGAAGCCACGAAACCCTGGAGTAGGATCCACCTGGACTGCGCAGCTCCATTTTGCAACAAGCTGTTCCTCATCGTGGTTGACGCGTGGTCTATGTTCCGGTAATCACGGCGGAAAACTGAGGAGTTAACCTTGAGGTACGGAATCCCGACAGAGATTGTGACAGAAAATGGGACCCTGTTTACCTCAAGCACATTTCAGTAGATGTGTCAAAAATGGGGAATGAAGCACATAAGGTCGCCGCCTTTCCATCCTCAATCCCGCGGCCAGGCCGAAAGGTTTGTCGGCGCATTCAAAAGAGCAATGAGAAAGATGTGGAACTCAGGCGTGAAGATGGAGCATCTTAACAAATTTCTGATGGCCTATCGAACGACGCGGAAGACGGAGCTATGTGGATCAACTCCTACAGAAAGAATTCTGGGCAGACAACCCGATGTGCGTGTTTAATATGTAAAACTTGTGGTCCAAGAGGTTCAGCCCCGAAAATCCTGTTTCGTGGAGGGAGAAGTGGTATACGTAAGGTATTACGTCCCAGGAAGGGAACCCTGGATAGAAGGCATAATCAAAAGGGCACATTGTGTAGTTTTCGAAGTTGAAACAAGTCGAGAAAGTGTGAGAAGTCACGCGAACCAGTTAACACACCGAAGGACGTCAGAATTTCAACTGGCCATGGGCCTACTTTGTGACACTTTCAGTATCCTGACGCCGAAGTTTGAGGTTCCAAGAGTGGTCCAGGCCCCTAGGCGGTCCTCTCGAACTAGACGCCCCCCGAACAGACATCTGATCCACCCAAATTGCCGAAAATTCGAGGTCCACTATTAAAAAGCGGGAGGTGTTAGAACGGCGCAGACCATGCCGCACCGTTCCTGTCATCCGGAGGTCACGCCTGACAAAGAACCGCAAACCGGCAGGACAACCTCGTCTAGAAAACCCGCATGCGAGCTAGACATTAGCACGCCGCGGAGTCACTCGCGACCTCCAGGGGTCAGCAACATGCGAAATCCTGCCCATGCGGGCGCTCAGGAGTGAACCAATAGGAGCACGCAAACCAGACGGAGGCTGAACCCTTAAGTAGGAAACCACGGACGGAGGGATTAAGAGTTGATGTACACAGGGTGACTGATGCTGTAAAGCTTTTCGCTCCAATCCTGTCTGTCTTCTATCCCGCACAGAACTGGGACATATAACCACTTGGTACGTGCATATGGCATACATATGTAAAACTTTGAATGTACTGCAGAGTGGTTTTTTAAACCCAGCAAGCTCCGACTTAAATGAGTTTTTACCCGTTCGGATCCTCGGTAGAAAAATAAGGTTTCTTGTGAATCACGCAGTATGTAACTGTGAGTTTCAGCGATGATTCTCCCTTATTGTTCTAATGAGATCCTTGAAAGTTTGGAAAATTTGTCAACAGGCAATTTATGTCATCATAAACAGACAACCTGAAAAATCCTTGATTACATCGGAAAAACATCTGTTTGCGTCATTTCGGTTAAACGTAATGAATGAACTTATATGGAACTCTAAAATATAGTGCATATTTGTTTTTGTACGTGATTGGGCCATCATGGAGGAAGTTCGGAAGAGGTAGTTAGAGGGAAGCCAATTAAAGAAGTTTTTATGGAAGCACATAAGAATCTTTAGTAATAAGCGTGCTACTAGCACAGTCCAGACCAGTTTTAGGTGGCCTCTTCCGCACCGGTGCTAACAGTGTTTTTGGAATTAGGATTTAATCCAAGGTCGTATGTTCTCCAGAACTGTTCAATTCCTTCAGAGTACTCGCCGAATTTGAAAGCCAACGTTGCGCACTGTAATTGGAACCTGTGTCCCAAACGTCACGTTTTTGCGGCACAAAGGCGGAAAGAGTCTGAGGTCTGGGCTGATACACCTAGTTACCTTCAACGGTTAGTCCTCGACCGTAGCTACATTTCTTCGGCAGTCGGAAAAGCCATAAGATTTGATTCCACCGTCGTGATTGGTTAACAAAAGTTTTGAGGAGAAAATCGAACGGGATTCATTCCTCAATATTCCAAGTAATTTATACTTACTGTAAAGCATTATATTTCTGACAAAATCAGACGAAACGCCGCCAACGAAGGATATCCGGATACTCAAGGGCTCTTCTGGATACATCATTTAATTTTAGGCTCCCTTTTTTGACCTGGTGGTATTTGCAAAGATAATTGTGGGTGCTGATAGAAGCGAACAGGCGAGTACCAGGTAGCAGTTCAGAAGATGAACATGCGATCAATGGGACAAGAAGTTTATTGGCCTGACGTTTCGGGTTCTCACTCGAACCCATCATCAGAGACATTCGCAGATAGAGGTGAAGGTGGCACCAGGAGTGCAGTATTTATAGCACGTGGCTGCCGTGGGACCGTATGCGCACTGCAATTAACAGTTCTCACAATCGCCGCTGGGGTCGTAATTGATGCGGCGGTGGCTTGGCGGTCCGAGTCCGAGTTGTTAATTGCCGCGATTTCGTCATCCGTGCTCGATGCTGGTGTGACGATTGCTCGGCAAACTGGCTCACTGTCACCGTGATAATTGTTCACTCGCGCCCTCCCCACGTGAGTGATTCTCCTGCCCAGGGAAAATCGCAATACGGAATAGGCCACCGGGAGGTCATTGTGTTTGTTGATGGATTGCGGGCCTGAGAACCATGACTCGAGCACCTCGCGGCTCACGCGAATGTCACCCCTTGCGAGGATTTCGGCCTCTTGAATTTTGAAATTATGGCCGGGTCCCGTCGAGTGTGCCGCCACCTGAGAGTTAGCGTCTCCCCGCCTCACTGCTGCTGCGTGCTCGGCAAGTCGCGTACGGAGTATTCTCCCAGTTTCTCCGACATAATTGCTTTGTCCGCAACTACACCAGATCCGGTAAACGACTCCAGTCGTTTCCTGCCGTGGCAGCGGGTCTTTTGGCCTCATTACTTGGCAAGGTTAAATGGCGAACAGGTTTGTGAAGGAAGTTTTCAAGTGCTCACCGATCATATTTTTGTAATAGGCCTCCTCATTGGTGACTCATAATATCAGGCTAAATGTATTCAGGATCGGCTGTGCAGAGGCAAGTTTTTGGTTGGCGGTCCCCGTTGGGGTGTTTATCAACAACACAATTGGAGGTCGCTTTGGGTTAGACGTTTCTGGGCCCATGCAAACATTCTTGGACACTTTTACTTCCTCCATTGTCAGTTGCACTCGTCAGTCGGCCCAGATTACTAAAGCATCCGCCGACCTTTCAGAGTCCGGTGCGCTTTGTGATCCAGACGTGTGCGATATTCTGGCAGACGCACACTTCAAATTGGTCATTAGCACATAGGACGCTGTTGTCTATTACAAGACATATCCCTCACAAATATCACCGGGAATCACAGCCAGCGGCGAACAAGACTATGTCCTTGACAATTGCAATCTAAACAACTGATATATATATATATATATATATATATATATATATATATATATATATATATATATATATATATATATATATATATATATATATATATATATATATATATATATATATATATATATATATATATATATATATGAGGCAAGACTAGTCCGCATCTAAATGTCCAAACCAGGTAGCTGATACTGAAATCATATTAAAATCGTGTGGTCGGTGTTTACGGCAGGTCATCTTTGATTCGTGCACATGCGATGTAATCAGGTGTCGGACTACCACATGCGAGATTTTTAAGAAAATTGACGGTAACGTGTGTGAAGCACCAAAGCCACGTCGCCGATTTCAACACATTTGAAGTACCCGCTAAAATCGGTAGGATTTTGAAGCAAATGTGCGGCGTGATTTCGGCATACTATCAATAATTTCATCAAAACCGAACATTTACATGGCAACTCTACCTTGCATTCATATTCGGAAAACGCGGCGCAATCGAGCAACTGTTGCACAAATTACCTCAGTGTAATGGATCAGATATGCGCTTGCATTTGAGGCAGAAAAATATCTGTATCCTTCCAAAAAGTGAAAACAATGGTCAGAAGTGTCAATTTTGTTCAGCTTCACCATGTTAGAAAGTGAAATACAGTGGCATCCGTCAAGGAAACGCAGCTTTAATGCACTCGATAAAAAGGTAATTTATTACAGTTTTGTAATTGTAATTTGTGGATGTTTATTGTGAATGCAACTTTTATTCAACGATGATATTTCATGTTTGGACGTGGCTTTTTATATGGCCTAAATTCTTATTTACAGAAAAATTGTCTGCTGACCACTCGCTTCTTTGGTAAATTCCTTCACGATACGTTTTATTTTTAAGCTTTCAATAAGCACATGTAAGTGAATCTGCCTTTCTGCACCATAGGTTAAAAACGTAGGCAGTCATGGAGTATGCATAGATGTCTCAATCCCAACCTAAAACTTACCGTAATCCAGAACAAACGAAATAGTGCAATGCATTTTACGAACTCAAGATTCGAGTGATACACACACAATTCTACTTACGATCATACTTGACAACTGTTATTAAATTTATTAGCCATTTGCTGCCCTGACCACATGGGCCTTTGTTAACACAGGTATTCCTACGACGTTAATTTCGGCAACAACAGGCAAATATCTACTTTTCGATATTAAAATGCATCCCAATCAATTCATAAGCGTAAAGAATACACCGAAGCTTTAGGAAACCGTTCTGGAGCCTATGCTCAAAATGCGGATTGGAGGCAAAAATTACATCGATTCAGATATAGTATTCAAATGTGAGCCTAACTAAAGGTGACGTACGGAGACTATATTTTTGTTCTGTTATATCTACTCACTGTCATTTATGGGCAGACGTTCTCTGCACATAAACTGCAGTTTACATACTTACAACCATTTTGACGTTTTTAGATTGTTTTGCTATTGTAGCGAATTGGCATTTTTAACCAACATGTAATTACCTTCAAAAATTCTTTCCTTTTTTGTTTATTCTCCTAATGTTATTATTTATTATTGTAAGTTTGGGGCCTATGAGTTGCAATCGGCTTGCAAGTGATTATAAATCATTCGTAAATATGGACACCTTTCTTCATCTGGGCAACCTCCTGTATGCTGTTTTGGCATGCTTAATTTGATCCTCTTCAGCTTCACTTATTCCCCTTCGCGCTCGATATAATTGTTAATGTTAAGCATGGCGTTAGAAATAAGCATTGGCATTAGGCATCAACCATTGATTTATTGCTACGAAATTAGGTGTTGGCATTTCAATATCATCAAATGCATTTGCCTTTTCAGTTACGGCCATTATGAAGGCCAGATAAAACGATGTTTTCATTAGATTTTCTAGTTAAGCCTGATTGTGGATCAAGGGTAGCAGTGGGTTTGCCTGGAATTTATAACCACTTCCCGTGTTAGAGATATCTCTGGTATACTCTTCAGATAAACTGACCAAATTGAAACTACGAGTTCATAGCTAAGTACCCTTATCTATCAAGCCCGCTCAACGACTATACGCCATCTCAGACATGCTTCAATCCGGAACTGATATAATAGCACAAATGCCACTTTACACATATAGTTGGCTTAAAGACAAATGTATATCATATAAATAGGATAAAATAGGATCTACAAGTAAACGTTACTTGCAGTCATTTTGAAGTAAGGAGGCAGTCTAGGGGTGCAAACAGAACTGAATTCTTTCTAACACCCCTAGGCCATTTGTTGTACATGCGCGGACGAAATTGAAATTCAAGATCTAACTTTGTCATGACGATGCCTAACCAGGCATCGTCTAGTGGAAATTGTAGAGTGAAATACATGGCCAGCGCAATTTCCTGGAGAACATCAGCGCCAATGACGGTAAAACAGCCGGGGGCTAAATGCGGGTAGTAAGGCCAGGGAATCTCGCGTTTGGAGACGGACCACTTTTCCCAGCGCTTTGAGTCCGAATGCCGAACTGCCGGTGAGTGATTACGCGGTAAGCCCCAAATCACTCTTCGTATCTGCGCGTCCGTGAGGGCCCCCAATTCGACCTTCATACGCCTTACATTGAAAGCAAAATCATCATCTAGGAAGATAAAGACAGGAGGTCGTTGTAGGGAGGTGAAATGCGGCCGACAGAAGCTAGAGGCCCATTGGTATGTGTGGAATAATTTGAGGCTGAGGTTATAGTAGGTGTCCTCGTAGTCACCCAGTACAAGGTCACCGTTGACTCTAGCTTCTTCTGTCAGATTTCTCAAAACTTCTGTCCTCTTTGTTTGCATCTCCTCCATGGCCTCACCTGCCCGATCTGGCAGTGAGATGTTAAAGCCGTCACGTTGGAAGAACCGACCTCCGCTGCTTCGAGACAATCCCACGGAGAAGACCATAGCCACGCGGAATTCAGGCTCACGCTGTTTTTCCTTACCAAAAGCATTCCGTAAACGATTACGATCTGCAAAATTGTAGACAGCGGACTTGACGATCACAATAGCATCCAGATTCCTTTCGACTGGTTTTCCCGGCACGCAGACGGTGGAGCTGACTTTCAGGAATCTGATTGTCTGATTGAATACTGGTGCCTGTAAAGAAGGAGGTGGCAATCCAGCTAAATTATTGGTCATTCGCTTGTACTACTTGATTTGTAACAAGTAGTCGCTAGACCCGTTTTTGGAGGCATTACGTCTACGTTAAATAGTGAAATTAGTTATGGCTGGCCGATAGTGGCCAATCAGTCAGAAATTGCCATTACGTTGCCCCATATCCTCATGGCTATCGTTTGTCTGCAAATGGTGACTGAACCCGAAATCTAAGTATGACCTCCTGGCTTCGACAGACGTCCCACTGATTTTAAATAGCACGTAAAGCACATGATGTATCGTTCAGATTGGTGTTATCAGTCCCATTAGTCTAGTTCAAAAAGCGATTCGCCGTACTTGCCGCATGTTTTGTTGGAATAGCCAGTCTAGTCTAACTCTGCATTTTTATCTGGTGATTGTTTAACACTTGAATTCATACACCTTTTTTCCAACTCCGCTTCATCTCCAAGTGCGTCAAAAACACTTGCAGAACCTCTGCTGTCTGAATGGGATAATCAGCGAAAAATTGGGATGTAGAATCTGTTACTTATTCGGTGCGTTCGCGCGGTCAGGTTTCGTTGACCGAAACACTCAGTCAGTGAACTCACATGAAGCATGCATCAACCGACATATCGGTCTAGATACCAAATACAAAATCGTTAAAGACAAATTCAAAGTGGCTCAATCAATCCAAAGGGGATGACGAATTGCAAATAACACACATTGGCTCAGATTTAAGCCAATCATATAATCATTTGCCACAATCAGTTTAGAAGGTATTTGTTTTTTCACTTTCAGAGTCTGAATAAGAGCTGGGGAACCAGTGTCGAAAGTTAACAAAGTAAAGATTTCTGTTTATTAAAGAACTCCATCCTTCCTAGTAGATTTCTTAGGATGCCAGTTTTTCGATTCATATACAGTAGATGGGTTACTTCATAGAATGCGTTAGCCAACCTACTGCGTATTTTCGCCTGGGACCATTAATTTTGCTATCTGCGTTCCACCGTTCCCTTCAAAACTAGATGGAACCGAACGAAAAAAAATGTGAAAACGTTTCCGCACATTTCTACATCATGTACGTTCCCGTATCACAGGAGATTCTTAAATGTAAAGACTATTTGTAATTGTGAAAACCACGCCAAATGTAAAAAACCACCCCATTGCCTGATGCACGGTCGATTGTGATGATTTGCAAATTATTGACCAAATCCACAGGCTGCCAACTTATCGACAGACATTCCAGCTTACTCTGACTCCAGTTCCGGCTGGCCGTCCTTATTTGATATTAGTATATGATATATCGATATAAAAATATGCGCTTATTTTACGAAGGCCGGTTTTTTTTTAAAGAAATGCCACCTTATGTTTATTTTATTAATACCCCTTCATTTTAAGGACACAACTGGGAGTGCGATTCTAATTTATCCGACTCTACCATCCCACGATAGAATTCGGACCATTTCTTGTAAAGAAGTAAGCTAATTCGATGTCGCATTACTAACTGAAAGGCGGCATCACTGCTAACTACTCCATGAAGGTCATGGTGTTGGACTTTTGCTGGACATATATCCAGCCGCATATCTGTGCCAAACATTCAATTGAGCGTTAATTAATTGGTCATTTAATCAGACATTTAATTAAGTTAGATAGTTTGCTTATAATGCTATCGTTAACCCAATGCATTTCTATGCTTCTCCGTGGACAACGCTGAGATTTATTTCGTTTTATTTTGTAAATCTGATTAAAGATCATTCACTTTACGAAATTATCTGCATTTTAAACTGTCAATCCCCTGCGCTGAACGTTTCAGAACCGGCATTTAATAACTCTTCAACGTCAAACTGCTTTGCAAATATGAGTCACTAACACGAAAACATCTTGTGACCATCGTGCGGCGCGCAACCAACTCTACAGACAGCATGAGGAATCCGGGTAAAGTTACAAAATATCAACACTTCCAATAACGTCTTAAAACAGTCCTATGTGGGATTAATATAATGTCAGGTTAAACCGTTAATGTAGCTGTGATTTAAAAGAAGACGTAGCTTAAAAATCAAATGTCCACATACATCAGGCAACAATAAATAAAAAATATGTCTAAGACATATGCTGGTTTTTGAAAGTGCAATTCATACGGGCTGGTAAACTCGCATCAGAATATTAAGTCAGGGCCACCGGCATATACATAATCACAAGATCCGAATCTGTTTGCATGCAACTTACGTTCAAATAAAACTTGAATAAGAGTTAGGGCGTAGACTAAACGCCTCATACGACATATAATACAAAACGACAAGTACCTCTGTTATGGGACGGCAGTTCGTTATGTTTGCCACCACCTGTTTAATGTCGAGCGCCTGTGGGTAGAGCATGAAAACCGTACGGGGAATTGGCACTCTCCAGTTTTTATCCTCGATTTCCGCCATCTCCGCAAATGTATAGGTTTGTTGGCGTGGAAGACGCGGATGGATGTGTCGACTAGGGATTCGCCGGTCGGAACTTCTGCCGATGCCGCGGCCACCATTAGCAACGTCCACCACGAGTGACAACTCAAAGCTGTTGGTTTTGGGCGAGTAAACAAGGTGTTGCCAATCGAGCTTGCAATAACTTGCATTTTTAGTCATGGGTGACTCCCTGTAGGCGGAAATCCACCCAATTACATCAAATACATAACAGAGGAGACCTATCGTCAAGCAGATTATAAGTCTATTTGGGCGCGGAGCGTACTGGAGCATTTTGTTTGACCTACTGGCTATTCACGAATCATAAACAAATTCACGGAAATTTTATAGCATGTTTGCTGCGGTACCGCCTGCACTCTGTGCGTCATTCGTTGCGACTTTTGAACCCACCAATCAGCCGTTATGCACGTGTAAATTGCGGCACAGATTTGACAAATCATTTATACGCGGAGGTACTATTCAAATGCCGATTATCATGTGCATTGTAGATGCGCATTCAGACGTCTTCTATTGCCATTCAATTGGAGATAAAATATTGCCATTACGGTTTTTAGGGGTATACGAATGATTTAAATTAATACATAGAAAATCTTCGCCAGGGTGTTTAAAACCCTCCAGAGTCCCGTAATCCAGTGGCGTTTAATGTGTTTCCGCATCCCCTAGATTAGGTTCTAGAAGAATGAAAACAAAGATGATGAATAAATTTTTCAAAAACAGACAAAAAATAATAAATCTATCGCCCCTCTCATGCGGTTAATTTTTGAGCACTTATTGCTTTGCTTTTAACAAAGTAATTTAAAGTTATATTCTATACAGTCTAGAATTTTACCTTGTGCCTCATTTTTACTATGACTAAATTTCTGGAGAAGGATGAAAATGGTGCAGCACCTTATCACAACTTCGTTGCATACACGCACACAAATTGATTGTGAATCTTCAAGTGTTTGCGCGAACGTACTTGAAGGTGAAATTAGTCATACATTATTTGGGCTAACTCATGACATCTCAAAAGCATTTCCAAAATGATTTTTCCTTTCCAAAAGATTTATTAAGTAGGATTGCAAAAATTATCACCATGCTGCATAATTCTATAATAATGCAGTCACCGTAGGATGCCGTTTTTCGAACGAACTTCTTTCCGATACAAGCGAAAATGCGAGTTCCAGGAACTAGTTGATCAGAAGAAGAAGCGATCGCTGGAACAATGCCATTGTTCCAGCGATCGCTTCTTCTTCTTCTGATGAACTTCTTTCCGTCTGCTTGTATACGAATACTCTGTAAAAAATTACTACCTACTGAGCATGCCTTTTCCTCATTGATGTTCTCTGCCTCTAAAGGCTCAATTATATTTCATTGAGAATATGCACACAATATGTATCCAATTGTACATTTGGTAGATAACAATGCTTACAAAGCTACCCTCGAAGGAGTGGTATTATTTGGATTTTAAATTTTCGAATTGCGAGACTTTTCAATACCGTCAAATGGCCGTTCATAAAACGTCAGTTCACGAATTTACCAGTTTTGATTGTAAAGTTAACAACATGACTGAAATTCACTGCTAAAGTTAGGGAACTTCCTATAGCGTCCTCTTAATACCTTAATGAAATGTATAGCTTTCCTTGCACGGAAAATATACGGTTTGCAGTTTGGAAACCCTGAATGCGAGTTTGATGGAAGGTCGGGTTCAAAATTATTCAGGAATTGGAAAAAAATTTAAAACAGAACTATATCCTTCCTCGAAGCATAAAGTTGGAAGAGGACGTAAAATAACAAGCACGAGTAAAAGAATGAATTTTCTGTGCCTTTTTTCCATGAATTGATTTTTAAGGCAACAAATATCAATGAGAAAACATCATGCTAAATGAAAAGTCATAGAGCATCGTTTTTGCATACGGACAGAAAAAAGTTCGCTTGAATGCCGGCACGCTGAGGTAACTAAACTTCTATATAATTACGCTCACAGTGGTTAGCTTTGCAAAATTACTTGGCTTATATTTTCGAAACGAAAACACATTTCGGAATTTCCGTTGACACTTCATGCGTTAGCACACCTACTAAACACATGACGAGAAATTTCGTTAGTCTAATCGTCCGGGTCATTTGCCAGAACACAATTTTAAACTAGCATTTAAAGTGCATCGAAACTTCACACAATCTCGAGCATTAGAGGGCCTCTGCGTACGAAATACAGCTTCAGCTAATTGTGGTTCTTGTGTCGATGAGATTTGGCCAGATATTGTGCTCTGTATAATGGCACTTCATACGCATTTCAATAAGCATGACCAGGAACACATCGGCCAGTTAATCTCACGTTTGAATTTGAACAAAACCTCTTCCTCAAACTTCGCCATAAACTATTTTAAACTAAATAACAGTGAATTTCCAAAAACATTTGTGAGCAGGAGGCTGCCCCCTGACCGCAACGCACGTTTATTGTTTTGTTTTCCTTTGCTCAATTTTCACCAACTAGCTACTACATGCTCCAGTTCTTTTTGAAGATCAAAACCGTTTTATGGGTGGTGAATTTGAATTTTCCGCAGTCGTCACAGGTCTAGACGGCGTCATCCCACTCAATGAGCCCCTCGAAGATGACTATGTTTGCGCAACTCTTGCATTTGACAGAGCCAAAACAAGGGAATTTGCATCCTCCCCACACCGTCACTGCGTATGCAGTTGGAGGGTAGTGCCGAAAACCAATTAAGCTGCGCTACAGCCCAGATCCGACTTCAGAGCTGCGCGGATGCCGAGGAGTGCAAGAGGAAGGTTGTCCGACCAGTTTCCTGGGTCTTCTACGGAACGCAGGGCGGTCTTTAGCTGGCGATGGAAACGTTCCACCATACCGTTGGCAGCTGGGTGGTGGGCTGTCGTCCGAATGCGTGTGCAGCCAAGGAAATTGAATAGCGTTCGGAAGAGTGCCGACTCAAACTGGGCACCACGATCAGTCGTAACCGTGGATGGGGCACCGAACATGGCGAACCAACGACTGACGAAGGCCTTCACGACGGTTTCAGCCTGAACATTCGGCAAAGGAATAGCTTCAGCCCAGCGAGTTTATCCATCGACACAGGTAAGGAGGTAGGTTAAACGACTGGATGGAGGCAAGAGGCCTACGACATCCAGATGCACATGGCTGAACCGTGCGTCGGGACTGGGGAAAGTGCCTGGTGGAGACTTGTTGTGACGCTGCACCTTGTTGCGCTGGCAGCTCAGACACGACCGGGCCCAAGCTTTGACGTCCTTGTTCATGCCAGGCCAGACAAACCTTTCCGCGAGGAGCTTTTGAGAGGCTCGGATCCCAGGGTGGGAGAGTCCACGCAGCGTTTGAAATACAGCTTGACGCATCGAGGCGGGCACAAAAGAGCGATGAAAGGGAGTTGAGACGTCACAAAGTATGGTACCAGAGCCGGTGGTCAGAGGAACGTCTTTGAGTGGGAGACCAATAACCGACTCGTCGCCAGGACAACCGACTCGCTGTTTCTCAGCCGCCATGGCACAAAGATCGACCCCGTGTGAGAGTTGGAGGGAAGACAGTGAGGGTCTGGACAACATATCAGCCACCTGATTCCTCGTGCCATCAATGTGGGGGATGTCGGTGGTAAATTGAGAGATGTAGTCCAGTTGGGCGATTTCCCTCGGATTGTACTTGTCGGAGTGGGAACTGAGTGCAAAACTCAACGGTTTGTGGTCAGTGAAAACAGTGAAGTCACGACCTTTAACGAAATGCCGGAAATGCTTCACAGCCAGGTTAATGGCAAGTAGTTCACGGCCAAAGGTACTGTAGCGTGTTTCAGCTGGTAAGAGCTTTTTGGAGAAAAAGGCAAGTGGTTGAGTCGAACCAGCAAGGTCTTGTTGAAGGACTGCACCTACAGCTACAGTCGAGGCATCTACCATCAGAGAAAGTTGAGCTTCGGGAGCGGGATGCGTGAGTAAGTTGGCATCGGCAAGCGAATTCTTGATTCTCTCAAAAGCAGTCAGGGCTTCACCAGTCAGCTCAAGGGGACCGTTGGGACCAGAAACCATGTTGGTGAGCGGCAGCATGAAGTCAGCACAATTCGGTAGGAATCTGCGGTAAAAATTTACCTCGCCGAGGGATCGCTGTAACTGACGCTTGGTAGTTCGAGGAGGAAAATTACGAATTGCATCAACCTTGGAGGGGAGGGGACGCAAAACTTCAGAGTCGACCTGATGGCCGAGGAACTCCAGCGAAGGCACACCCAACACGCACTTGGAGGGGTTGATGACAATGCCAAACTTGTCAAGGCGGTCAAACACCAAGGCAAGGTGCTCTTTGTATTCTTCTTCATTCCGACTGGCCACCAAGAGATCATCAATGTAGGCATACACAAAGGGCAGGCCACGTAAGACATGGTAGATGAACCTCTGGAACGTTTGGTCGGCATTACGAAGACCAAACGGCAGGCGTACGAACTTAAAGAGACCGAAGGGTGTGATGACGGCAGTTTAAGGGATGTCCTTAGGGGCGACTGGAAACTGATGAAAGGCACGCACCAGATCAATCTTCGAGAAAACCGCTTTGCCGAAAAGGGCTCCAGCAAAGTCGTGAAAATGAGACACGGGGTACCAATCAGGAATGGTAGCGCTGATGAGGGCACGATAATCGCCACAGGGTCTCCAGTCGCCTGATGTTGCCTTGGGCACCAGGTGCAGGGGGGACGCCCAAGGGCTCTCGGACGGTCGAATTATTCCCAGTTGCAGCATGTGTTCAAACTCCGCCTTCGCGGCCTGAAAACGCACCGGTGCTAGTCGTCTCGGTTAAGCAAACACGGGAGGGCTTGAGGTGCGGATATGGTGCACAACATCTTGTTGAATCTCACCACTGCGAAACTGGGGTTTAATTATGTTGGGGTGGCTAAGCAGCAGTTGCCGAAAAGGACTACCAATATCTGTATCCAGTACAGATAAGTTGGTGGGGGCAGTAAATGGAGTTAGTCCACGGAGAAACAGACCGGTAGTGCGGTCGAGGAGACGGGCACGTCGGCAGTCAACAAGGCGATCGAATTCGGCAAGGAAATCCGAGCCGAGGATTGCATGAGGGACCTCAGCAATCACAAAGATCCAAGTGAATGACCGACGAAGTCCAATGTTCAGGGTGAGGGACAGACTGCCAAAAACGGGAATTGGGGAACAGTTGATAGCTTGGAGATGAAGACCGCCTAGGAAAACGGAGATCAGCTGCAGTTGGGGGAACCACGCTGATTTGGGCTCCAGTGTCCACCAGAAAACATCTGCGAGTCGCAGTGTCACAAACATAGAAGGTGCGACCAGAGCCGGAAGAGGTGTCGGTATGATTCGCTGCACTGACCTTCGGGTTGACTGGTTTTACCCGTTTGCTCCGCTTGGAGGCGAAGGAGCAGGGAGAGATGCAGCGATGGGCTTTAACACCAAAGTTGGTGTGGTAACAGCAGATGGCAGCTACGTTTTGACGGGTTGAATGTGAAGACTGGAGATGCGGGGTGGACGGATTCGGTTGGCGCCGAAATGAGGGGGAGTCTGTCTGCTTCTGGAGTGAAGCTATATCACCGGCCAGCCTGCTGAGTTCGATCTCCAACTGTGAAAGGAGAGAAGTAGGATGAGTTGAGGAAGTTGAGAGAGCTGAAAGTGACGGCTTGGAAAAGCCGTGCATCTCCATAAGACGATCATCCATCTGAGTAAGTTGCGTTGCCGAAAGAATGCCGCAGGCGGGTGCCAAAATATGCTTCACTGCCGTTGGAAAGTTGTTCATGATCAACGCCTGGCTTTACCGTAGATTACGAAGAAATATTGCTGTTCGCAAAGGGGTCACCAGTTGTTGAAAGTTGTGTGCGATCGACAAGATAAAGATTCCCAATCAAAAGTCAGGGAAAACGGTTTGAGTCGGACAACCTTTACTGCCTGAGGAAGTGTGTACACAAGGGCTCTGTAAGCAGTTGCCGCAAGCGCGCTCCAAGCAAGCTGTTATCTGTGTCAGCCCTCGGGGTGTTGTGTCTGCGCGTGTGTGCGCCCTTTGTTGTCTCCACGTCCGCCGGCCAATCAGAGCGGGGACAGCGTTGATTGGCTTCGAGCACTCGCGCGTCCCAGGAGCGTATCGACACGGAGTGTGAGGCGGACAGGACAGCAGCGTGACAAAGGCGGAGGGCGAGGAGACGCGAACTGCCACATGACCTCCTACTCCAGTGAGCGTATAAAACCTTTCTGGCATTTTCTGTTAACGGGCGATCGATAATTGCTGAGCAAATTATCAAACAATTCCCGACCTTTGGTAAAGGCTTTTACGGCTACTGCCTTGCCGATGATACCAAATTCCTCCACCGATAAGAACCCTCACACACGCAGTAGGTGGCATAAATTGTGAAATCTCAATCGAAATTCTGCAACAATTTTTGTTTTCGAAAAGTCTGATTAAGAAGCGTTGTAAGAATTATCATCCCGCAGCATAATTCCATAGTAATTTAGTTACCTCAGGATGTCGACATTCGAACGAACCTCTGTTCGGCTGCATGAAACAACCCGCTCTTTAAAAATGGTTTCACGTTTGACATTCATTTTCCCATTGAATTTAGATGCCCTTAAACATTCAATTATATCTCATGTAAAACGTGCAAAAAACTGTTCGTTCCTTAGCTGATATGGTAGCAAATGACGTCTACGTCCCATTTTATACTCGAATAAATGCCATCATCCGGTTTTCACAATTTTTTCCTATTGCCGGATAACTTTGAACCCGACTTGTTGTTTCACTTGCATTCCTAGTTTTCCAAACTATAGGGCGCACATTTATCGCATACGGAAAACCATACATTTGTCGACGGTATTAAGAGGAGACCATTTGAGGTTTATACAATTTAGTAGTGGATAAGAGCCTTAACGTCAAATTTAAAAGCAACATTGGTAAATACCGAGACATACTGTTTGACGGACAGCCATTTCACGGTATTAAAAAACTCACAATTAGAAACTTTGTAAAACCACACTTTGCCCTTCCTGTGAGTATACAATCGAAAGAAGACGTCCCTTTCTACGGAGAGGCAAAAGAATGAATAGTTTTACGTATGCTCCAGTCACTCTGTATCATCGGGGCTCTAGTTGGCCGTCATCTCGTGGAGTTTTGAATCACCATTTGGATTAAGCTCTGCCCGCAGTTTATTTCAATGCTTGATTGATGGCCTCATGGAGGGCATACCTACGTTTCCGCCTATTTCACGACATATTATTGACCGGTCCATCTTAAGATAGTCGCACAAAGAGTCTCAATATCGTGTAAGCAAATAAGGAATGCGCTAGGATTAAAGTCAGGTAAGAAGAATGTACTCTTCTTGCAGACCTGGACTTAAAATTGTTAAAACGTGTGCGTCTGTCGTAAGCCTACAATGCAATGGCGCTTGGCCCACCGTGCTGGTCTCAAAGTCGGATCACCTATGCAGTCGCATGGAGAGTGGGCCAAATACAACTTTCCCACTGCGTGGTAGGTGCCAATTGGGTGATTGTTATGTGTCCTGGTGTTTAGGCGAGGTGCGAGTGCTGGTGGGAGAAAGTGTGCTGGTGTGGTGTAGCCGATGATGGTCTTGCAAATTCAAATATATTTTATAGAACCCGCAAACAAAAATAACCTTTCTTTTAGTCAATCAATAGAGAATCACGTTTCTCTATTATTCATACTTAAAAAACAGTATAATTCGGTCTTAAAAAGTCTTATAATTGTAACTTTTTTAAAACCTAATTATAATTATTCCTTAAGTATAAAATATAAAGAAGGCGTGATTCTCTATTGATTGACTAAAAGAAGGCATATTCTTGTTTGTGCTTTCAATAAAATATATTTGAATTTCCAAGACCATCGAAAATCAATGGGAAACATGCATGCTACATAAGTAGTCATTTTTTACCAAGCACGCTGTCTACTGGAGAGCGAAAGGCAGTGCATTGTAAAGCCGATATCCTGTCGAGTCAGAAATGTTATAAGAAAATGCCTTAAGATAATCACTATCACAACCGCGATTAAGTAATCCTTTCTAATCGAAAACGCATTTCAGAATTTCAGCCAACATTTCATGAGATAGGCCACTCACTGTACGTGATATACAAGAGCCCTGTGAATGAGAATGTGCATTAAAAACTGCACCGCCGTAGTTATTTTGGCCGACCAACCCTTCCCATATGACCATTTTTGTGGCAGCGATCATCCTTGGCAGGGAGGAAATGAGAGAATTCCGATTTGTTCAGATCCGCATGACTGAAGTTGAACATGCCAGAAATGTTAAGACAGTTTTGTGCTGAAAATCGTTTCACAGAGTCTGGACGACCATGATTCCTGGACGAGGGACAGTCCTCATGAAGTTTACCGTAGATGTTATATCTCGTTAGATGTTTGCGTAAATTTCAAAACATGCTCTTCAAGTGAAAATGTTGCTTAGTTAGGGTTTTAATATTAATAATCATGCAGTATAGCTTAAAGCAATGTAATCGCGTAATTGCCCAATAGTACGAGTCCTATATGATAAATTCCAAACGGTATAGATAAATGTGTGATACCCGATGTTAGAATGTACGCTGCACTTAGCTGGGAATCCCCTGATGAACGCTTAAAGGCAGATGGGGCGAAATATCATGCGGGAGTTGAAATCGTTTTCTTAAAACCGAGATATATTTCCTACTCTAGCAGAAAAATTGGGAAAAGCATAGTTTGCCACCAAGTGAGAATATATGTTTGTTCTTGAATATAATTAACTTAGTTAGAACACCGAAAATAGATTAAATAATCAAATTATATTAGTACGCGTTTTTACAGTGTCGAGGCATTGCCCATAGTCAAAAAGAATCTTTTCAAAAAGAGATTATCCTTGCGTGAATGGAAATCCTTAGGGCCATTCTGCATGATAACTAATACTACAACCCCGCTTAAGTAATATTTTGGCAGCCGGGGAGACATTTACTTGCATTTTGCTAAGCATTTCTTTAGACAGCGCATCGGTTATGCACACCGTTCTAGCGAACAGTGATAACGCAATTAAACTATCCGTACTGATGAGTCAAAACTCAATTATCGCATCCCTAAAATTAACACTGGCGTAAGCAGAAAAAGCCTTACCTATGGCGCAAAAATTTTGCTGCACTTTTAGACGCTGATGCCGTGGCACTCAAACTAACTATTGATAAAAGTGTCAAATTTGATAGTCGTCTATTGCATTCCCGTGCATCGTTTGCCCGTGGTTAGCTAGTGTCAAAACCATGAAAAAAGTCGGAATTAGGCATTTTTAGCGCTCCTTATCGTCTGCCAAACCGCTCCATGTCTACCCAAATCACATATCTCAGTTGCAAAAAATATAATAGCAGCAGTAACGCTAATTCATGAAATTTCAACCGGAATTTTGAACCGCGTTTTCGATTCAAAATATTACTTCAATAGGGTTGTAATATTATTTGAAATGTAATGTAAATATAATAATTAAGATATCTTAAGATACCGGCTTTCGGACGAACTTCTTTCTTGACCGCAGGCAAAAATTACCCTGGATGAAAAATGACTAGTTATAGGGCGCGAAATTCCGTCATTGATGTTTGATGCCCTCATCAACTGAAAGATATTGCATGAATAGCATGCATTAAAATATTCCCTCTTATATTTGTTTTGCATAAAATCACTATTTTCTTAAATGTCATACTTTATTTCAGGGTGTTGTTCGGTTTTACAACGCTTCAAATTATGAAATTTATAAGACCGTGGAGCGTCCGTTCAAAAACATCTCGTCTCTGCATTTATTAATGTGGCTTGTAACTTTAACAAAATGGTTTAAATACACTACCATATTTTATGAAGTCAATAAGGTCCCCTCTTAATACCGTAGAGAAACAAGTGCTTTTCTATGGCATGTAGTTTGGAAACCGAATTATACCCTTTTCAAGGGATAAAAGTGAATAAGACTTACGTTTCTGCAAAATGAGCAAAAGCGTGATTATTATATACATGTTTTAAACAATTTTAGAAGGTCATGGAGAATCAAAGACAAACATCCATGCTACATAAATAGTTATGTTTTATAAAGTGCGGCTTTTTCTTCTGGCCGGAAAAAATTATTTGAAAGCTGACATCGTACGCAACTAAATTCTTATAGAACCGAGCTGAACGATGATTAATTTTAAAACTATACTTAAGTTATTTTTCCAAGTCGAAACGCTTGTCGAAATTTCGACTACGATTTCATGAGTTACCAAACCAACTGTTGGTAGGGACTTTTACGAACTTCATTTGTGCATGGTACTGGTATATCTCATCTCTGTTAGCAAACATCCCGGTCACCGCGAATTCCTGTCAGACTATCAGCTGGAATTTAAAATTTCCTCAACACACTAAAGGAGCTGCTATTAAAATGTGCACATTAAACGCGTATTTCCTTTTGATAAGCTGCTTTATTATATAAACAAATACACGGCAATTCTATGGGCTGTCCTTTTGGACATCTCTCAGTCGATGTCTTCATGAGCACGCCATAGAACTTTCAGATAAGTGATCAGATGGATATGTTTAAACACCGCGGCCCCCATGTTTATCACACATTTACAACGCCACCAAAGTAGAGGGCAGAGCTGCCCTCTAAATGCGCAAATCATCTGCTTCCAGAGATTCACTTCACGTTTGAAATAAAAACGGCTAGTTCATTGTCTTCATAGATGTCTTTGTGGACAAGTAACCTGACGGTGAACTCCGGCAGAGCGTCTCTCGTTAGAAAATCCGGTCTTTTCACTGCACGACTTTCAGAGGTTTCGTGCCCTTACAACAATAACACAATATAGTCCGGTGTTTGGCGCTGCGTTAGAAAAATGCGTTCGGCGGACAGCATCCAAGAGCATAGAAAGCTGTAGGAATTGCTGCATGAAACCATATATTCTGGCATGTTTATTGCAAAGAATATTGATGAAAGACTGAAACATTCCGTCGCATTGACCGACGAAAACAGAACTCTGATGGTCAAAGTCCCTGTACAGGAGAGCGTTGCGAGAGGACGCCTTGGAAGACGCCTTAATCAAATTGTCTCAGCGGACTCCGCAGCGGCAAGGGTTCGAATATTACTTTCTGACGGACTCATCTCGGACTACTTCAATATACATCTACACCTTCAACATGCCGGCTTCTATTAACAAATGCAGAAGCAGCTTGCGAAAACCGGTATTGTGTGCGCGGAAGAACATCGTTCCGGCTCCGCATTTGTCTTAGTCAAAAGCCGACGAACTGCATGCACCTCTACACCTCATTCAACATTCACCCAGCCTATGGTAGGATTCGTATTTAACACCACACAAACTAACACACCACACCTGCGTGTCAGGACATGTTTTACTTTGTAGGGTTCTTATATAAATGTACTGATCTGCAAAACTGTCTTGGAGAAAAACGCATTTTAGTCATCTAGTCGTCTACTTGTCAATAGCAAAACTAGTTGAATTGTCCATATTTTGATGTAATGATAGTTTTTTTTAAGCAAATGTTCTTTTCTTAACTATCCTACATATGTTGCACCATACTGCCTCGTGATATAGGCAGAATGTTATAACAGTAAAGCAAAGGGAGTCTGAAATGACCTTTTCTGGATTGATGGCCGTTGCTTGCTGGTCATACTCAATCGCGATATGTAAAACACTTGGGACTCGAACTCGCAACCTGTTTGTTGGTAATCTGACGCCTCTAACCACTGGGGCATGGACCCCGTTTTCCCGCCGATCTCCATCGGGATTATAGCATGGTAGAGGGATGCTTACGATAGTTTTTACGTAACTCACTCGTTCTTTTGTGCCGTAGGGGCTCTCTCTCGAACCCAACCAGCGGCCGCACAGCACGAATGATAAAGGCAGAATGTTATTGTATTGTTGAATCCCAATAGAAACCGACAGGACAATGGGTGCGTGGCCCAGCGTTTCGAGGCGTTGGTCGCAATGAAACCTACTGGCTCAGATCCTATTTAATCGCATTACCGTTAGCAATGGTGAAGGAGGCTGACAATGAGGGGGAAGAGGATAATAACATCGGCTATGCAGCCGACAAAAATTGCTCAGAATACGTCACACGAAGGCGACCTGGAGAGCATCCAGAGCTTGGGTCCACAGCCTACTTATCGCGAATGATTATGTAAATTTGCAATATTCACAGAAGGAAATTAAGTACAAAAGATAATACTTGCAGCCCCTGTGTGAATCGTCAGAGCTAAAATTAACAACGGAACAAGGAACAGTTACAGGACGTATGGGCCAATCAACCAACAGTTACGCCAGTCAGGAGGTGAGGGCGCATACCGTTGCCGGGCCGATGGCCTGGATTCTTATCTGAAGTACCACCTTCAGTCAATTCATGGCATGGCTTGATTCTGATGTGAAGGCTTATCATCTTGATTGCGAACTTAATCTCATAACCTAATGTGTATTTGCTGACCACCAATTAGAAATGTCCAGTCTAGCCATTGTAATTACAAGGGCAGGTCGAGCACGGGTTGTGGTGCATTTCAGCCGACTGTCCGCTGAAATTTACCGTTCCTTGATTTTCATCGTCCTGTTTGACATTGTAGCTTTGGGTCGGTGTGCAACTCCGTCACTTATGCCCGCAGCATCGAATCC
>CACRXP010000494.1:372813-430052 GCA_902702965.1 Spirometra erinaceieuropaei
TGGTTATGTAGTCGCATTTGATGTATACAGAATGTTTGACTTACTTTATTATTTCAAGTTGGTGTGATTAAGTCGACATTGTGTTTCTGAGAGTTGCGTTGTGTGTTCTCTTGGCGACATTAATTCACTGTTGCTGTGTCTTCCGTCTCTTGACTTTCGGCTTGAGGTCGCCTTCTAAATTTTGCGTTGGATGACTCAGGTCAGGGTTGAGGGCTGCGAATAAGAGTTAGGGTGAAGATTAAAGGGTTAGGTTTTAGGGGTTAGCGTTAGGGGTTATGGTAAGGGGTTGGGTCTTACGGTTATGAATTAGGTCTACAGACTTGGGATAAGGTGTTCGGATTATGGTTAGGGGTTGGATTTAGTGCCTAGGGTTAGGAGTTAGTGTTAGGGGTCGGGGGACAGGACAACAATTTCCCAACTATTCGAAGTACAACCGTGCATTCCCAGTTGTTTTTCTTTTGCACACAAGTGCTTTACCTCCTCGCCTGTGCGGTCTCCGAACCAACCTATAAAAACACCTATTACTTCCCGTCCCATAATACATGTGGCTGGGGTTTTTCACGCCATGTGCGACTACGTAACTATAACCGACCGGCGAGTCTCGTCATTTGGCAGCAGTCAAAAGGAGTTGGACTATACACTGGTCGCATAAACACTGCTTTTTTATCGCTTAACTTTAGCAAAGTTCGTTAACATTTACAATTCTCCCAAATGCCTCAAATTTTCCTTCCGATTATTGACATTTTCCCTTCGTCTTTCGTATCCGTTCCGAGGATGAAGTACTGTGTTCTAGTTGAGTTGTTTCTTTCTCTAAAACTGGTCTGGAAATTTCGGTTTGTTCGAAACTTGACTGCGGAGTTCTCTGAGGAAAATTTTCTGTGTTCATGACAACTGGTTCGGTGTTTAAGGATAGTCGCCTGACTTTATCGAAGGCCATTTGATAGAGGCATGGGAAAGATTCCTGTCCCATGTGGTTCAGGCCTATCCAGTCTCAGAAGCGCACTCGGAAAGCGAGATATTAAGCAGCTGACCAGAAAGGTAAGCAGTGAGATGTTAATGATGTTGTAAACATAGTTCAATAATAGCAGCCAGTGGAATAACAAGCAGGCAGAACAACCGAACGGCCAGGCAATTGACATTCTGGCTATTCAAAACTGGTGCAACGGAAACAGTTTTTAATTCTTTCATACTCCGCACTGAAATAGTGAATTCCTTAATATACCTCTGAACTTTTTTTCCCTTTTGCCCCATTACCCCAGCCAAAAATGCGCCAACCGGGATTGAATTCGTAGTATTTGAAAGGATTGATAGGAAACCTATGTACACCCTGACTGCCGGTCTTGACCAATCCGAAGGCTACTTCGTAAGTACGCTGACCGTCAAACCGATGAATGATGAACGTATAACGGGAAAGCCAAACCTACTGGTCACCGCAAGGCGGCCAAACCGCCCAACCACACGGGCGTACGAAATCGGCCGAAGCGCAAGGAGAAAGCGAGCGAAAGAGACCGCAAAGAAATCCCGAGGCCCGGGTTGATACCTTACCCCGTGAAAGTGCAAGGCAAGGCAAAACCCCTATGGTTGGGTAGCCGTCCCAAGCCGGTTGCGGTGGGGTGTAGGGAGGGGAGGTGAGGTGTACGGCAGGCGAAGAAAGTAAACGGCAAGCGGCCTTAAAAGACCGCACAGGAAGCCAGCAACCGGGTTTAACGTATGTACGGGTAAGCCACGAAGGGCTAGTGCAGCCCCTGAAGTATGTAGAAAGGGCAGGCGCACTGACGGGACAGACCTGCACCGATTAAGTGCACCAAGCGCCAACGCGCCTAGCCAACTCACGCCGTAGCCGCATTGAACGCGGTATGGTAATTCCCCCTCCCCCTGCGATCGAATACAACCGGGCTGTTTCGTAAAGGCGGGGGGGGGGTGGAGGGTAGCAGTCTGTTGACACGACTGAAGCAGCTTGCAATTAGAAGCATAACGGAAAGCGTGTTGAATCGCAGTCCGCATAGGTTAAGTCTTTCGCCTTTTACTAAAGATTTCCATGTGAGGGTGCAATGCAATTAGCCCATATAGACAGTCTTGCAGCGCCGCGTTCTCGGGGCGGTTAAGGTGAAGGAGAAAGTCATCCTGATAGAGCCTCTACACCAAATCAAGCAAACATAGCTGGAGTACCCAGTCGTAGCAATGTAGCAAGCGCGCTAAGTGGCCGATGAGCGGAAGTGTGAACGTGAGCAATGACATGAAGGACTATTCAGCATAACTGTCCTTCCTTCGCCCAATTGGCAGCTGTAAGTATATGCGGGAGGTATGAAAATGGCAACACAACAGCAGACAAGGTATCCCAAAGCGAGGTCGAATACATTGCACCCCCGCGCGCCCGACACACCTGAAATAAGTATCCTAATAAAAGCAAGCCTACTGATAGGAAGCAAGTACGTCAACAACGTTGACTCATAATCCCAGGCTATTCGCATTTGTCCCGCCGTTTAAATTATGCAAAAGTTACAGGATTTATCAGTGATTCAGGAGCTAGTAACACTCATCGTTTCTAGGCCACAGGGATGGAAAGGCGTGCTCTGGCGTGGTCGGCGTGTCATGCTCATTGGATCAAAGGGGCGAGGAAAAGGGGGGACATAGGCTGTGAGTACAGTTTGTACGTCAGGTACTTTGTGCAAGAATTTGAAGATTAGTAAATCATGTGAGTACCTTCATCAGGCGTAAGCCAATGAGACTTTCATGTTGTTCAGTCTGCACGCATTTGCTTTTGTGTACAGAAGAGTCTCAAATCTTTTATTCCCCCATGCAGGAAATATTGAAGGTGTTGCTACTGTTCGTGGTGTCAGCCCAGTCTTGTTATAGGCCGGCAGGTACGATATTCATGTCATTTATGATAAATAACTACTAAATAAAACATCAATTTTTTTGCAATTTATGAATGCTGCGTCATTTTTCTACAAAGTGTCAAAGGTGTAGGAAGGATGATTTTACTAAATTCCTGTAGAAACGTTAATAGCTTGAAAAGGAAGGACGACGCACAATACTGTTTGATGCGCAACTTAGACGAAATATTGACTAGCAAATGTGTTGGGCTTTTCTTCATTACTTCAAGTGTTTAAGCTGTTGCAAACCAACAAGTGACGATTCCGTTTTCTCGGTTAATGTACTTCGGTCATAAATTGCATGGTAGTCCTTACATGACATGTCAACTTTACTTCCCATTATGACTTCAATATCTGCTACGATATTTGCTTTGGCAAAGCTTTTGCATTGTGTTCTTTACCATAGAAACAAGTTTCAACTCTCATATTGCATTTCAGGCAGCAATTATTGCCGCGTTCGTGACCAGTCTGTAGACCTGTGTGCATTTGTGGAGCACAGCATGAATCGTATTTTTCCTCTTACGTTAAAGTTTGTCGAGGAGCGATTACATGCCGTTAAATGTCGACTGAAAACCTCCGCTGTCGTCAAAACCACAAACTGCAGTCTGCTAAGATTTGTGCAAGAAGCAAAACTCATACAATTTCGCTGTTATGTTACTTTCCCCAGGTTCATATAAGAGTGGAAAGAAAGGTAACCACTTGACTTAGCTGCTCTTTGGAAAACCAACCAGCATCTTCTTTCTGTTCATTTGTTCACGTATTATAGTAAGAGAATCCTGTTAAAAGTACTTATCTAGTCAAGATTAGCCTATAGTTAAAGCCTTTCTGTTTGTTCTTCTTGTGACACAGAGATGGACGAAAAATGCAGGATTTCGAGGTTTTCCCGTTGACGCTTTGGAAGTCGATTTGGAAACCCTATCCGCCAACGCTTACGTGACTTACTTATACGACAGTACCATGATAAACACATTACGTATTCCGACGCTAATATTTGATGATTTGCCTCAGGGTAAGCACAGTCCTAATGAAATCAGAGAAGGCCTGACAAACTGGCAACGGAAGACCACATCACGAATACGTTTAATGGCACAAAATGCGTACGCCAACTTGGACACTGCACGCTGTATTGTTTCAACAGTTGCGCGTTGATGTCTCTCTTGAGAGTTTACTACTATAATAAAGAGAATGGTAATCTGGCGCCCACGTCTTTGTTAAATGAGTAAAGTTTTCTGAATTTTGCTGGATTTGAATAGGAATTGCCAGTACAAACGTGCCATTTATTTTTGAACTGGATTAACCCCTAAAATAATGCTCTTAAGCAGTAAAACTCAATCTGGTCCAAAATTGCACAGCCTATCGTCTGATGTTTGTCTCGTTAACAGGATAAATGACGACGGTTTCTGATGACTTCATTGATCAATGAATGATAATATTTACTGTCTTTCTATGCGCAAACGTAAGCGAAGATAATGCAAACAACGCCTGACATGAAATATTTTGTCGTGGTTCTATTAGATAATCAACCAAACAGGGATCATTTATGCGCAATCTGCCTGCCAGTTAAAATTTCGACACAGTGCAGATAAAAGCGAACAAACGATCGCCAGGAACCAAATCAGTAGAAAAAAACGTGGTTACAGACAAACAAAATCCTCATCAGATACAGTCGACGTTAACGGTACTAAAGGCACAAGGAGCGCAGTATTTATAGTACGTACCTACCGTGCGCTAGCATGCGTTGTATACTTAGGGATTGTTAAGTTTTAAGCTGGGTGTCGTAATTGATGCAACGATAAATCTCCGGTCGGCGTCTTAATCGTATATCACCTTAACTTAATCATTAATGTTCCGTATTAGCGTTATGATTACCAGGCGATTTTGCTCCGACCCCGTGGAATGAGGCGTCACTCGAAATTTATGGTCTCTCCTCCAAACTACTACCGAGTGCTGGGCCATCCGCGTCAGGAAAAACCTCTTAGTTTAAGCGAAGTAGTTTTTTCCGTCGTAAAGTGCTCCAGATGAGGTAAGCGACTTCTGGCATTTCCTGCCGTGACATTGGGTCATTCGTTTTCATTTCCTGATGTCCTCTGTTTCTCTAAATCCTGCGCGAAAATCAAAAATCCGGATGCACTCAGAAGACTACTGATGGCTTCCCGGACGTCCTTTTCCGCCAATATACGGAGTCATTTGGTTTTGTCTCTCATATTGTTTGCGTATGGTCTTGGCGATGAAGTTGCGCCTGCAGATATCAGCCCACAACACTCCTCGTTCACGTTGAAATTCAGCAACTCTCACTTCTTTTTTCCAGCAATGCGTCTAAACGCACCGACATAGCTTTTTTACGCAACTGCCTTTGTGCCTGATTGAGTAGTTGCTGTTGAAGTTCGGTACGAATGTCGTAGTTGCCGTTTACCTGACAATTTGTTTTTCTGGACACCATCGTTTTGCGGCAAACGAGTATAACCCGAATGTCCAGCTCGTTGTTTATTTCTTTCTCCTCTATGGTAAAGTGAATGTTCGGGACGACGGCGTTGAGATGTTTTTTGTGTAAAAACGACCGATACCGTTAGATGACGACAAAGCAACCAGGCCTACATTCTAGTTGGATTCCGTTTTTATATACAGTGCTGAGACTTCACTTGGTCGGGAAATTCGTCACATTAGGAAGGCGCTGTCGAGTAAAAGTTACGAATGCAGCAAGCTGAATTGGCAAGTGATCGTCGATCAGACTGGCAAACCATCATCGAATCAATTATGACCCCAGTGTTAATCGCGAGATTTTTTGCTTATAATGCAGACTAACTTATTGGCTATGATAGGGTGTGGGACCCACACCTAACTGGAGTTATCATGTGGGTCGCGTCATACGTTGAATGGTGGTAGAGGTGGTAGTAATTACAGTTGCTAGAAGATTACAAGCTACCGGGTCGACCAATGACTAATTGATTTGAAAGTTGCCGTCATAAGCATACAATGCTGTGTTTATGAACAGGATATCTTTCGTGAAGTTAATTTCCATTTGTCTTTTGTTTCAGACTACGTACATTTTCAGATCGGCTCGAGCTATCGAAATATGCTTCATGTGATTGAATTATTCCAATCATGTTTGCTGAAATGAAAATCTTCACTTATGCTTTTATTGTAACATTCGAATGAAGACACTCTTTGAAATTGTTTACCGAATTAATGGATGTTTGGACCGTCTTTGAATGAAAACGCACATCTAAGTAACCCGGGATGACTTACCCGCACAAGAAATCCCATTTCGCAGAAACGGTTGGTGTTTTGCTCGTTCAGCACCTAAACTGCGCATGCGAAAATACCAGATCACCAGAAAAATAATGTGTCAGTTGTTCAAAACCAATGGCGACTTTTCGGTTATAATCATTTTTGTGTTAAGCAATATCTAATGGCACAACTGTGGCCCATTTAAACAAAGGATTGCCTGTATGTGAATTGCTACTGCAACTAAGGGCACGAATTCACACAGATCTGATCATTTAATTTTTTTTACAAATCGATAAAACATCTGGTTATCTAAAAATAACGTATATGTTCATGTTGTCACGCGTGTGAGAATTCGGCGCCTTGGTGCGGTTTGAATCCATGACGGCAAGTTGAGGCTTTAGCACAGCCAACACTCTTACCACCTCAGCTGTGATGCCAATCGGGAGACATGGTTCTAATTACATTTAGTGTGGTATACGCGGCTAAGTTACTGCGACATCTGGGATTCACGAAGTGTGAAAAAATCAGCTGACGGTCCAAACAAGATTTCCAAGTAAATCCATTCATAATCTTACAGATGGCTACCGGGCTCACTTAATTCATAGTTGTTTTGACAGATTTTATATGATTATTACTTACCACATTGTAAAAACGCGGCGCATCGATAGCAGTCAAGCATATGACAGCATGAGGAAGCTTACAATCTGATTCCTACAATCATAATCAAACAAAAAACCACAATTAAAACGCTCCAAGCTCTTTTAAGTAGTACTTTCGAATGTGTGCTATTCTTCTCTGAAAGATAAATTCTGTGTCGTGCAACGGCATCCAAGAAAAGGCAGTAGCTTAGAAAACTTTCCACGTATATCGCAACATCCATGTTCGCTTAAATGCATGAACATTTTGGTCGAACAAATTGTGCGAGCGCATTATATCCACAAGAAAGTGACATCTGCTTGACGATCGACCAGAGTTCGCAACGTTGTTGGTGTCCCAAGGTTCTCGTATCATTGTCGGTCATCAGGTTCCATGAGTTTGACCACGTCCTCTTTTTAAACTATTTCATTGATAGCAGTATTTATCAACGGAAAATCCACTCTAAACACTAGAATAACCATCGTAAGACAACAAAATGTACATGCTTCATATAGTTAGATGCGCGTAAACAATTTACTGTCACAGATGTCGTCATCTGTTTGCGCTATATCACTGTCTCCATAAACAACACTCAGTGCTAAGTCCTCATTAGTATGTAATTGTATTTAACAAAATACTCAGGCTTTAAACCAAAACACCCAGCACAGCTGAAATGTGGAGAAAAAAAGAACGAAATTAGATGCTATTTGTGGGAGGTCGCATTATTTGTGATGTAATCGGTTTGTGAACTCTCACCACAGACTACAACAGAATTAAAGATATTAAAGGCCTCAGGACCTCCCTGATTTGCCTGCTTATGTGCGAAACAGGTGTGCATTACTGCGTATACACTGGAAGTGAGCACGACAGTCGAATCACGCCCACTAATTAATGTGGTGGCTAAGCGCTTTATAAGCAAACTCTACTGTCATTGATTTGTGCGAATTGATTGAAATATTGCCATTTCTACAGATGTGATGTTCGGTAGAACACGTTGATTACTAACCTATAATCCTGCACTAGTTTTTCTAATTATATGCAACCAAAGAACTCATAGCAATTTTTTGGTACTTCATGCTTCATAAATTGAGACTAAGTTTCATTCGAGATAGATCGAGCGATCATTCATTCCAGGCGACACGTCCAACTTTATTTATTATAGTCTGTTTTCCTTTAGGAAAAGGAATTCGGGATACGGAAAATTTCTTGACAACATTCCACGCCAGTGCACATCATCAGACATTATGAGACTGCGATGCATCAGACAAAATGACTTGCAGTCGAATGATCATTCACAGAATATATTATGTTTGTTTATCTCTTCTTTTTGGTGTAATCATAATGTCTGCTGGGATAGGATTCGTCTAGTATTTTCAAAAGAATACGTGGCCAAGTGAGCACTCATAAAAGGTTTTGAAGTTTAACCATGTAAGTTCATTGCACCTGATCCGCTCTTCGACGAAAACCATTTGATGACCGGTTATTATTATTATTAGTCTCCAAGTTTGCAGGGAAGTTTAGGTACTTCGAATCGTAGGCAGATAATGGATGGCCATATCTCAACTCTAAACTCTCACTAAAGACCACAAGATGATGAAACTCGCATCGCCCGACGTATATGGCGGGCGGTTAGGGCGCTGGCTGTATTAACGCCTTAACCATATTGTCGTCGGTTCAAATTCCACCGAAGCACCGGATTTTTTACAGTTGGGTCAAGACTTTGTTTTTTACTTGCGCCAAGCGCGCAGTAGATTACATTTTCAACTGTTGATCGCGAAAACGAGAAACTCATTTATTCAGCTTATTTCTAATAATTGATTTCCTGCAGGCAAGTTATACTTGCTAAGCTCCCCAGCTGTAAGCGGTGTACTACAAGATGCATCAGTAGAATATTTAGCACCAAAGTTCTTTTACTCGAGAGACCCATGGACACCAATGCATCTGACAAAATGATACGCAGTCAAATGGCCATTCATAGAATATGTTTTATTTTTTTCGTATATGTTCTGTTTGTAATCATCACGAACTCTGCTGAGATGTCACTCGTCTGGTTTTTTTCAAAAGGAATACGTGGTCAAGTAAGCATTCAGAAGAGGTTTTTTAGTCCACCAAGGTGAGCTATTTGTGGCTGACCCGCTCCTTACCCACAACCATCTGAAGACCGATTAAGAGAATAAAGCCTGACCACGGCGCGCACTCTGGAGTCGACAACTGAGTGTCGCATTTTTTTTATCAATCTTAAAGCAAGTAGGTCACACCACGCATTGACTTCTTAGTATAGCTCTTCCATACATCTGGGTTAGACTATCACATAAATATAACCCACACATCTGACAGTGAAATTTCCTTGAACGTTTACTTTGCGTGTCTGCGTCCATTATGCTCATCATCCTCTCCATCCAACACAATATATCTGATAACACAATAGGCACCGCCCGGATTCTTCAGTTTACTAATTATTTTTTCGGATAATGACTATATTACAAATCGCGTAGATAGGGAAAGCGTAAAGAAGTGCGGGACTCAAAGGAGGGAAAATAAGGAAAAGCAATTTGGAGCTCCAACGATCATTACTTTGTTCATTATCCAATTGTACTTAATACAGTAGAATGTCTCCTAATCATTGATACGACCAGGTTGACAGTAGTAGAGTTCACTTTGATTATCAAATGCAAAGGCATGCCTTTTTGTGCTAAATGTTCATTTTCTGATGTGTAAGAAATGATTCTCGATGAAATTGAGTTCCGGGCTATTGGCAGAGCTGAAAAACGACTGAAAGTCAAACACAATACAGTCGGATAAGTGTATTACTGGGTTTTATGGCGCGGACAGCCATCAATTGGCATAACAGAATGTACCCTTTTATCAAAAAACAATTTTTTTCATTCCCGCCTTCATCTTCTAATCATGGAAACGAAATATTGTCTTCCGTACCGAAAGGAAGTTATTTCATATTTTTTCTTTATATTAATCTTCGTTTACAGCACAATGCCAATAAACATGAGGCTTCGATTTGTGAAATTCAGTAGCCTAGGAAATCATCCAGATACCAAGAACACTCGGACCTCGCATGTTGTATCAATAAGTCTAAGTTCAGATGAATCGCTACCCAGTAAATGGCTTACTGTGCCTCAAATTAAATCATAAAACAAACAACGGCAAGACTACTTCCTTGGGCTCAATGATTCTGACCCCAGTGGCCAATGCGTTCCACGACGACATTAAGCCGGACAAATCGGAATTCAATAAGTCTGCGTTTGTGGATTATGCTAAAAAGCTTGTGTGCTCAGAAAATGGACGGTCTATTTTCTGGCAGGAAGCAGAGAAACGTGGGAGGAAAATATAGGCCCAACTGACAACTGAAGAACATATTAGAAGACAATTTAGCTAGCAAGTATCCTGTAAGTTTACACCAAAAAGTAGCACCTTAGAAGGTCGTTCAAGTAAATTGAAAATCACTATCAATCCTTAGGCTTCTATTGACAACGGCAGCAGACATATATCTCATACTTCTAAATCGAGTGTCTATCGCCACATTTTGTCAGGTAGGACATCTACTTTATAGTCTTCGCTGGTGGCCTGCGCTCACATTTGGATAAAAGAATTATATATCAGTATTTTTGCCTTCCCTCCTCTGATACATGCATATTTTATGACAGTGGACGTTCACCGATTAGTGTACGGAACATGTTCGTTCCGTTGTGACTTTGGGGCTCATACTATAATCCTCGCGGGCAGTCGCACAGCGACTAGCGGAAGACATAGATGAGATGGAACCGACAAAGACAAGGGGGACCGTAATGGCCATTTCTGGCATATTAGCCGTTATCAGTCAAATTCAGCGCAAATTCATGGACCATACTCTATTCGATCTGACGATTCGGTAACTTCCTTGTTTCACTCATCGGAGTAGCGTACTTGCTGCTCTAGCCGGTCTAAAGTCGTTCAGTCTTGCCGTTTGCCTCCTATTATAATCGTGATCGATGCGCGAACTTGGACCTGCCTGTTTGCCGCCGATTGGCTTATACCTCCCCGGTGCTCTCGGGTGACGGGTCTGCGTGACCTTTGTTCCCTTTGCTGTCCGCGTAATTGTAGTAAAATGAACGTGTCGGTTGATCTCTCTCTCACGTCAGCCGGTGGACTGAACACTCGTTGCTGTTCATTTGCGCAACATTCATCTTCGCGGGCGCATCTGTGAGACAGTGTTCGGCTTTGGTCACATGACCTCTGGCCTCTAACTCCGCTCTCTTCCGTGAACACTGATTTTCTGTCCCGCGTGCTCACTTGCCTTATTGGTTCTGTCCGCACTGACTCGAGCCTTGTGCGTACCGCGTGGTAGAGGAGATTCAGATCTATGGCTCGGTTGAGTGTGCCAGTCGAGAACCTACGTCCGAGCATTAATCTGGCCATCTTCTTATTGGCTCGGCCAATTACCCTCTCTTTCTCAACGGCAAGATCGTCTTTCAGTGCTTGTTTGTGGTCATAAATCAAAGACAGGTTGTCCTTGCAGTTTATTGCAAGCTGGTGTTCGCACAATCTTGTACCGAGGCCTTTGCTCGTTGTACCAGCATACCTCACATTGTAATGTAGGCGTGGTATGCTGTAGACCACCGCCGGCTGTTCTATTGTTTGTAGGCGGTCTTTTGGATTTCATGAGTTGCAGTTTTTTGCGCATTCTGGTTTATGAGCCACGCCCATCTCAAAAAGGCTTCCGTATTATCGCAGTCGCCTCTGATGCTTTCGTCACATAGGGTATTGAGAGCCAGAATTTGAACTTCTCTCAACTAGACCGTTCAAAATGAGTCATTTTTGCGGCAATTGCAAATGAGGTACTTCAGGTAGCCGTTGGCTTTAAAAAGGGACTGTAAGTAATTCTCACTGTCGTCGTTACAGTATGTTCGAACTCGTTGAAGGAGAGTTCTGAAACAACTGCGCCTAGTATTTGTTGCTTACGGTAAACCATTGTCCTTATCTTCTCGTCTGTCAATTTCGCATCTTGTACGTGCAGGGAGAGCAAGTAATTGTTGCCTTCCTCTTCGATAGTAAACGGAATGTCTGGAAACATTGAATTGAACAATACTTTGAAAGCCGTCACCTAACTCCTCTTGATTACAACGAACGTTTCGTCTTAGCATCTGGCCGGGAACTTTGAGGGGTACGAACTGACGACCAACTGCCCGAGCCTCTGTAAAACTGCTTCGGCAATTAGTCCAAACATATGCGAGCCCATCGGCGTCTCCTCCTTTTGCTCGTAGACCTGGCCTCTAAATGTAAAGAAGGTCTTAAGACACAATTCTAGGAGCTCGATGATGTGTGCTCGTTTGAGCTGTTGGTTGGTCTCCTCATACTTTTCCCTGAGAAAGCCATCAATAGTGTCGATAGCCAGCGCGGGTGAGGTGGGAGTAAATAATGAGATCACGTCAAATGACACCATCACCTCATTTGCCTCCACTTTTAGATGATTCGTGTCGAGAATTCTTCAGTCGACTTCATTGTCCACTCCTAACCCTTGGTAAGGAAATAAAGTCGCTGGTGTAGCCACTTTGACAGCCCAAAGTTTTGGGTACCACGTAAGGGACGATGGGACATAGCGACACCCCTTGCTTGTAGACCCAGTTATTCAGGAATGGGCGCACACAGATCCATTTGCTTCTCGAAGCAGACACGCTTCGTACAGGTGATAAAGGTCATGGACAGGCAACCGCCTATCAGCCCGAAGTCCTCGAAGCTGTGATCGTAGTGTACAGACAACAGTCTGGCTTGGGTCGTGAGATTGATATAGCACTGTTTCGGGTTTGTTTGCCTAACTCAGACGAAAAACACAAATAGACGCTTACACGCCTGGCGCAGCTGGTTTACCACTGAAGTCTACCAGAGAGGTCATTGTGGACGAAATAATCGAGTGAGATCTTCCATACGTGAAGAATGTTTCTAAAGCTGTAGGCTGCCATCTCACTCGGGGTTGTGCATGGGCCGGATACATCCATCAGGAACCAAATCAGGAGGCCAAAAGGCCCGCTGACACGGCAGGAAACATCTGGAGGATCTGATACAGTTGCAGCCAAAGTAAATACATCAAATGAAAAAAGTAATCATCGCGCCAAGAGGGATCCCCGATGATGATTGCGGGAGCCATTACTAACGATAGACATTGTGGTATTTCAGTTTCGTCCAATAAACAATGTACTCGTCATGCGTTCATCACTCGCATCTACAGCTGCTTCTGATGACCGTTACTATTAAAACTCCACAAATAATTAATCCTCCGGCGATTTGATCTCCTACCCATTAGAGTACAACATGTCGAAATTTAAACGCACAGCCAGGCTACATACTAAGGGATCTTAAGTGTGACGGTTGGTCGACAGAACCACGAGATGAGTTTTTTGTGCCAGTTGTTGTTGACATTCTGCTTGTTACAATCCGCATTTGTAAACATAATCGTACTCACTATTTACAAATTAATGAAGTCACTAATTGACAGTCGTCTTTTATACAGATAACGAGCCAAATATCAGTCAGGAGCAGATGTTACGCAATTCCGGAATCGATTGGGGTGTATTAAATGCGTAGGTTACTTTAGGAGATGGTTTGGGCCAATATGCTTTCTCAGGAAATGTTGACATCAATTCTGAGATGTGAGTCCGACTGTTAGAGGTTACTTTAAAAGGTTGGTAATAAGAATTATTGTGCTGCATATTATAAATTTCTTCATTCACGTCAGGATGCCGTGCTTTTAAACTAACATCTTATCGACACCTGCGAGGTCTTCATTTTAGTTTATTTTTGCGTTTAAATAGTACTATTGTTTACATTTATTTTCGATGCCCTTTTAAACTCAACATAGTGTTATAAAAATAAACAAAAAACTTCCATTTTAACTTATTTCGTAGTAAGTTAAATTTTCTTTAAGTTTTATACTTAACGAGGAACAACGTTCGGTCTATTACACTTGCATGTAGAGTTTCGAACAACAAGCCGCATTCTTTTCGGCTTATAATATTTTGTATTGTATGTGGACTTCATTCTCAACTTTATAAGCAACATCAATAAATGTTCGGATGCGTTGGGGAATTGTTTGACTAAAACCTGCAGTGAATCGAATCGTTTAAGCATGAAAATTAATTTTGCTTCATCGATAGGCGTATCTTACGGTCAGATGAACAGGAAAATATTAATTTGCACATTTATTTCCGTCAAAGGAATAAGATTGCATCATGACAATGAAAATCTTTAGGATAAATAAATACTGATTATTTAGTCTGTTTTGCAAAATAAATTTTACTCAGGCTGTCGATAAGAAGCTAATTTTACAGCCAAAATCTGTACTTGATTGGCCAATTTTGGTACATTGACCAAGATAACTAACCGGACAAAACTGCCTAACTAATATTTCGGAATTGTAAACACGCTTCAGGACTCCCATTAACATTTCATAAGATTAACCCATGCATTCGTAATATATTTAAGGTTATAATCCTGAGGAAGTTCGGTTCTAATAAAAAAATCCCAGCAGTGAGGAATACAGATACAAAACGTGGGTTTTTAATATCAAAGCTCTTTATTACAATGGCTATTTCTTAAGGCAGCCGTCAGCGCGTTCCTTCAGAAGCAATACAGCGCGCACTGTTCAAGTTGGCGTATGCATTTTGTGTCATAATTCCTATGCGGGGTATGGTTTTTTGTTGCCAGTTCGTCAGGTCTTCGGGTCGTTGTTAGTGGCTATGTTCATTTTGCGACAAATGGGTAAATATCAACTTCGCAATCGTAGTGTGCTTCTCATGGTATCCTCGTACAAATAGATCACGCGCAAGTCAGCGGTCGCGTTTTCCAACTTGACGTCCAGAAGGTGCACAAGTGTGGTCGCAAACTTTATTTCCTCAATCCAGTTCTCTTACTTAAAGAGCGCATGCAGAAAATCTTGCTCAAAGGAACGATTATGATTGCGATAATTTAAGTAATACAGTGTTGTCCTGAAATGATATTTTAAAGGATTAATGTTGATTAGGTACTCAAAAGTTTTCATAAGAGCAGCAAACTTTAGTGGTAACCTTTCTTTTCACGTGAATATGGACATGCGGAATTGTGAGGTAACATAGAAACTTAATTAGTTTAGCTTCGTGCACAAATTACTGCAGGCAGCCGTTTGCGGTTTAAGGACGGTAAGTGTCTTCAGTCGAAAACTAACGGTAAAAATTGCCTTGCCTATAAAGTTGTGAGTAAAGGGTAGAATGTAATTCATCTTGTTTTCCACAAACGCAAACATGTCTACAGATTGGCCTGGGACGCAAATTAAAAAGCATACATACAGTCAACAGTAGCTAATATTTCAGCACAAATAGTGGACATAACGTGTGATGATATTGTGAGAAGTCTCAAACCGCCAAAGATAATTTTTCGTTTTACGACAGATTATCTTCCCAGACAGGTTTCGTCAATGTCTTGTTAGTCGGAGTAGTTGTACCGAGTTACAGGCAACCTCCTATGATGTTCACTCGTCTTTGACTGATAACTCGTGAATTGGAGCTACTTGGGGAGTGATGGAGAACAGCACAATACATATGCTGACAAATATCATAGTCTAAGTTACACGTCAAAAGGAAATACGCGTCACTCTAAATGTTTGCAATGCTGAAGTCCCTACAAATATGCTTGCACAATTAACACTTCGTAGGCAAATTGAACATTATACTTCCTTTTTATGAAAATAATCTTTCATTTTCATGGTAATATTAAGAATGTGGGCATGTACTAACATACAAAGGATTTTATGGCAGGAGTTGGCGAACACTGCGAAAAGTCGCAACCCCCTCGATATTTCCAGCATTTTGCGTAAAATATTGAAGAAAACATTTTTGCAGGAGCAAATATATGTAAGTTAGCCAACGTAGTGGTCTCATTGGCTATATCTTGTCGAGTAAAATTACGATTCCTTTATTTTTTTATTCGTAAATTATGCCTTCATGCGGTTTTATTTTTTATCAAGTATGCACTATCCAACCCTGATTGCTATCCGCATAGATATATCTGCTTTCACAAGCATTCAAATTAGAAATATATTATGGGATATAATAAGTTTCCGTTTAATTTCAGTGAAATAACAATCAACTTATAGAAAAATCGTCATTATTGATATTTTTGAAAAACTATCCTACCCTGCATGTGGCCGCAGGGAAACGCATTAAAAGGCCATCATCAGAAATTGATTCAAATATTATGGAATGACACTGCCTATTAATTAATGCATCAACCATGTTTAAAGGACAGTTTCTAGTAGAAAAACGCATTGCAGAATTTCGGTTAACATTTCGTGAGATAACTGGGGAATTGTAGCTAATTTTCATAAGGTTTCATCTGGTCGAATGGAAGTGATTTGTTTTTTGCAATAAAATGTGCATCGTGCTCATTTCGGTGGCAATTTAAAATTAGTTATGAAGTGACCGCGTGAAACACCATGCACCAGTCAAGTATAACACAATATTTGGTAATATGTGAAATAAGATGATCAATTAATCATAGCTCCGGATTTTAAACGTGAACGCCAAAAGTAAATATGCACGTCTTATTGCCAGTGCTGTTCATTTTCTGAAAATCCAGGAGGCTTACTGGCTCCTTTACAATTAGCATGACGTAACAACACCTTAACCATCTCTCGTACTTTATTTGTATCGAGGTACAGAAGGTTTCACGTCTTGGGGAGTTAGTGGTCCTAAGCCTGTCTTGTAAGGAAGCCAAATCTATCAAGACTATCAACCCCTATGCTTTCCAATTACTATTTTGAACAAGTTATGTAATTACTTCTACGTGAATCTGCGCATCCATAGGCGACTGCGTTAAGAGCAGAGGAAATGTTGGTTCTTGATAACCTCCATGTCCGTCTCGGGAGAGGCCCTTTGCCTTTAAGAGGGGCCACGCGGTCCAGTCAAATGCGATTATAGCGGCTCCTTCACTTTACAAACTTGATCGGAACACCACCTTATGACCTACAATTTTCGCCGTCCAACGCGGAAGAATGCAGCTTGAATCATCCCGATCAATGTCCTAGCAGTTTGTGATCTATCCTTTCGTCGCGATCAACAGCACGTGATGATAGTCACCTCAATCTGCGACGCAGACGGCTAAATGGATCACAACCTCTTCTCTGTCCACACTCAATTGACCAAAGTCTTAGAACTGCTTCCGATGGTAAAACAATAATGTCACTACGTATATTGATGCCTCATGATTACCAATCTCGCTCAGGATTTTCTATGAAACATTAACAGCAATTACATCAATTATCAGGATATACTTCTGGGTCTTATTGCAACAAAATAGGGCTTTGCAACTGTAGAAAAGATGTCGGAATTCTATCAGCCTAGGCAACTCTCAGCACACAACAATTTATTTTTTAAAATTTTGTAATACACTTGTGTAAGCATTGTGCACGTCCAGAAGACAATAAGTCGAAACACCTGCAATTATCACTTGCCTGTAAAACTCCACAGTATCCTGTTTATTTTTTCCCAAGAAAATAATTAAAACATGCATGCACCATCCTTGACATCTGTGCCTGCTTTGATTATCGGCAGTCTGTTAGTTACCGACGAGGTTTATCCATAGTCACGCTTAAGCGGAATACTTGTTTAAAGTAATATTTAACAACACATCTAAATGAGAGTACTTGGACTTGCAAGGTTACGACAGGTTTAGCAATTTGATACTGAATTTCATTCGCCTTAAAACGCTCTTTTAGACATCAGGCCATTCATGTACTGCTGTCCGAATAAGTTGGCCATATCCGTAGTTCGGCGCACAGTTCCATGATGCCAGGTGGAGCATGCTCTAAAATGTTAAAAGCTTCTTTGAGCAAATCGGTATGTTAGACAGGCAATGCACAAACTAGACACATCAACATTAGACTGGCATTCGGCCTCCTCACTGGAATTGAGTGCTGTTTTAACAAAACCTACCATTTCAGTAAGCTAAACAACATCAGACAGGGGCACATGTACACCAACCTGCTGTCTGACGAAATGTAAAACTTCCTAGTGGACCTACATTAAGGGCAAAGCTTCGGTTTCAGCTACTCGAAGGTTTGGTCAATCCGATCGCTGGTCATCGGGCCACCTACGCTGCGATTACCTCTGCCGATGGACTACCGGACAATAAACAATATGTTCAGGTGCTCGACACGCCTTCTTCCTCTTCATCGACTGCTGTCCTTTATTTGCACGCAATATGCAATGTTGTTATATGACAACGTAGTAAACCAATGGAACAGGCAATTCAGGATATATTTGTGTTTTTTTTTATTGTTGTGTATTATTTGCAAAAATCGCACCTCTGTTGAGACATCAGACAAGTGTCCATAGACTGGTAAGGAAAAAGAAAATTAACCCCTGCAAGCGCATTGACGTCCAAAAGTGATATTATGATTTCTGATCAATCTTAAAGCAAGTAGGTCACCTCACGGACTAAATTCTTATCTAACCCACCTCAGGTCAAAATAAGGTTAACACACAAATAGTTGCCGCATATACGAAAAATGAATTTCATTGAATATCTGCTAGGCGTGTGTATACGATTTGTATTCAATATTCTCACAGCCCAACATATAGCCTTTGAAAATACAAAAAACACAGTCCGCGGTCTTCATTTTACTAGCTATTTTTTAATCAAAAATGAGATGTGAAATTTCAGTATTTGGGGAGACAACGCAAAATATGCGTGGTGCTAGGTGTTTGTATTGCATGCCGTTGAAAATGTCTTTGGGCAATTCGAAATCTCATGCAAACGCGCCGACATTAGACTAGCATTCGATGCTATCTCCGTACTTAAGCGCTGCTTCAGCAAAGCGAAACGTGACAATTCAACAAACAACAACAGACATGGACACATGGGATCGAAGCTGTTTTCTGACGAAATATAAATTGTTCTGATGGTTGAGCTTTGCTTTCAGCTGCTCGAGTGTTGAGGCCTGTCCGATAATTGGACTCCAAGCCACCTATTGGAGGTGCGGCGTTTAAACTGTGATCCTTCTAATGTTCACGCTGACCGGTTGCCCCTTTGCCTGTCGTTGCATGAACAAATCAATTGCTCGGCTGATCGTGGCTTTTAGAGTGGTTTTGGACTGAGCTTCACGTTTAAAGTAACCACTGAGGGTTGAAAGGGGGAGATAGAGTAAACTGAAACATGGTTCCATTACAAAATCGAAATCAACTCCCACATCTTTGACCACAAATGCATTATTTTTCAGCTGTCATGTCAACGTCAACAGCGAACAAAACCATGAGAAAGATGAGTCTCCACAGTGTATGTTTTCCTTTAGTAAAACGGCAAAACTAAAAAGTGACCAGTAGAACGCTGTAAAACCTTTAGAAAAATTAATCAATATGAGATTTTAAATGCATATATCATGAAACAAATTAACATAATAAAATCCCGTACTAGAAAGGAGAGACTGTAATGAAAATAATGCCAGAGGATACAGGTCTTGATGGCCTTAATCAGAGAAATCTCTGACCTTGTTCGCAGCTGTGACAGTTGATAACCTAGCTCATGTAGGGGGGTCGAAATTTACGAATGGTTGTCAATCACTCCAAAACAAACACAAATCCATATACATATATAACACTTATTTTGATTAAGTATACTTTTAAAAAATAAAAGCACTTAAGAAATATAAAAGACAGTTTTCCGTTGTTTTGACATTCTTTTTTAGGAACCGCAAAATCCCGAAAACGTCAAAAATGGTTTTAATTTAGTAAGCTTCGTTTTGTAGATTTATGAAATATCTTGTCAGGCAAATAACTGAGTTAACATTAAAACATTAAAAATATTACCTTAAAAAGTAGTGTTTTAGAAAAGTTTACATCTGAGTATTTTGAAGGACCAATGATATTTTAGGTGCCGCGGTTCTACAGAAGCATACGGTCTAAATATGGATTCCAAAACAGTTTTCCGAGATTCATGGTATTCTTGAATCATTTGGGTTGATTAATTTGCAATTAAACAGAAGAAACGGAATTTTCCTTGGTATCAGCAAATAAGACCAAATACAGTAGATGTGCTAACTCATGAAATGTCAACCAAAATTTCCAACTGCGTTCTCGTTTCTAACATATAAATTAAGTAGCGTTGTGAAACTGATCACGATGCAGCAAACATCTATAATGATCCAGTTACCGCAGGGTGTGTGCTTTCGAAAGAACGTATATTTGGGCTACATGCTAGATCTATACTCTGCAAAAAATGACTACTTAAGTAGCATGCAATTTTCTCAGTGATTTTCGATGCCCTTGAAAATTTAATTATATTTCATGGAAAACATACATAAAAATCTTATTCGGTAGAAAATCACGTCTTCTTCCATATTCATACTCAAAATAAGAGTATAATTCGGTTGGATGAATTTGAGAGGGGCATGCAAACTGTATGTAGTTTGCAGGAAGTACTTCACGTAAGAATGTGCACTTGAAAAGCAGGGCTGCGCGGTTGATTGTGGCCTTGAAGTCTGTACGTGCTGTCCCTCAAAATAGCATGTCCTCCAAACTGGGGCAAAACCCATGTCGCACGAGGAATTCCACGATGTTATCACGGTTAATGTGGTCGTCATTCCGTGGACATCTTGGCAGGTCTGGTTAGAAAGCGGCCAACAAAATAGTTTCAGTTGAAAATTTCAAATGTCTTTTTTTCGGGAACGGCTGATACTCAGATAAAAATTTCTATATTGTGAAACCAATGAGTTACAAACAGTTTGTATGAAAAAAATTGAGAGTTTACCAATCTACGATTCCGAGGCCAAAGAATCAAAATTCATTGAGGATGCGCATATTTCTTTGTCACGTAATACACAAGTGGAAAAGATTAATGATGGTTAAAAAATGTGATGTAATTATTTATAAGAATCAACATTCCGCGAGATAAAGCATTAAAGGAAACTGGAACATGTGATTTCATTTTACTCATCAAGCACATGGATCCCGTATGTCATAATCCCCTACGTATGAGTTTACCAAAAAGTCGTGGAGTACAAATCCCTTCCGTTCATTAAATAAATGTGTTAGCATACTCGATGATAGGTTTAAATAATGCTGAAGATCTATATGCTGAAATTTGTACCCAGAATGTAAGGCTGGCAGAGGTATTGAGTAGGACCCAACATAGCTGTCGGTAGACTGTGACATATGCCACAGGTTTGCAGCCTATTGCAGAAATTACACTACCAACAACGATTAATTCCGACGGCCTCACGCCTTGACACAAAATCCGTTAGTTTTTCAGATTAGCTTCTTCTTTATTGTTTAATTACAACTCTCACTTCCGTTGTCGTACAAAAGCGTTAGATAAGACGCATTTTTGATGAAATTCAACGTTTATTTACAAACGCCTACACGGTATGTTTCAATCAAACCATTGGCTGTTGACAGCTAGCAGCTATTTCCCATTTTTGATTCAGTAGTCTAACAAGCAGCTGATGCCTTTATAAATGCTATCTAGCTATCTGCCTTTTTGACTTCTTCATAGAAACTGCAAGACTGCTAAGCAGGACTACCTGCTGTCAACAGAACAAATGACATACTTTTTGAGTCTGCCTTGTAAATAGGACGGTGGTGGTAGGACTTCCGATCGAAATGCTTGAAGTTTCATCACCCGTTGCGCAGCATATGATTCAGCGTCTTCATATTGTAAAATGATCCTGTCATATTTGGGTTTTCTTTTGTTCTAAGAAAGGGTAAAATGTACTAATGTTTTCGGTTTCGATCAGCAATAATATTTTTGGGTGGGGTTTTAGGATTTTTAGCGGTCTTAATCTTGAAACCACCATGCCATAACCTTTATTCGTGTTCTTGACGAATGAGCATGTGCACCTTATGTTCATTCAGGCATTTAAAGATACAGATCAACACGTATTTAAAATAGAAGCGCACGAACCGACAAGTTTTGACTCTTCTTAACCTCCCTTGTTTGACCCCCAACTTTTATCTGCGGCTCTCCGAAGCCAGGCCCTGCCTAATGGTCACATACCGTCAGTCGCCTTGGCTGGTGGACTACACTAGATGTGGGCCTTTTTTGAGACATCACACTTACGTATGTACTAGTTAAAAGTCCAGACAGTTTTTTCTGATATATTTCGTTGTGCGAGGTTTCGCATCTACGGTAGTTCCCCTGCGTTCTGTCTATGTAGTAACATGTGTGTGAACTGCAGAGTGTAATCACACTTATGATTTCAGAAATAATTATATAGAAATTCACTTAGAGTTGTTTAGCCCGTCTGTTTGATTGCTGTATGATCTGCATTTAGGGCGTTATGAATCTTATCACCTGCGTGTTATTTCCACTGCTAGCACTTTAGCAAAATTTGCTCAAAACGTTCGTTAGAAGTTTTTAAACTGCAGCCCAATTTGAGAGGATGTGAGAGCGAACCGATAAGATTTGACTGCTCCTAACCTCCATTATTTGACCCCCAACTTTTATCTGTGGCTCTCGGAAGCCAGGCCCTGACTAACGGGCACATTCCGGCAGTCGCCCTGACTGGTGGACTATACAAGTTCAACCGATGCTCCCTGCTTATGGTAAATCCTCTATAATTCCCACTCCCCGCCTCTTACCCTCCTTCACTTCCCTCTTCCCACCATTTCCCTCCACTCCCCTTTTTCCCCCATTACCCATTCACCCATTCACCCATTACAATTTAAATGCCCTTTAGAGTTGGCGACCTATAATCCCGTGGACGGCTAAAACCAACACGGTCGTTCTCCCACTAAAATGGAGATCCGCAGCCCTCTCGGATGTCTGAGCGACTGTACCGTAAGCGAAAAGCTGGTCGTTCATAGTGACTTCAATGCTCGCGTCGCGATAGAGCACACTACCTGAAAAAGAGTACTAGCTTCCAACGAAGTCGGCGACTGCAGAGACGACGGCCTCCTCCGGTAAACCTGCACGGAACACCGTCTTCTCCTGACTCTCGATGCGGAGGAGGGCGGTTTGAATGCACCTCTGAGCGTGGCACTGACATTTTGTGGATGGTGGTCCCGTCCGGAGACGAGGTCAAGAGGACCAAGGTCATCCGCGACGCACATAGTCGTGTGGTGGGGTATCCGACTAATTAACCTTTGACAACTTAGTCTCATTTTCTTTGGCCGGATTGCTTGTTTGAATGTGACGGAAAGCGACACACCTGTACAACACGCCTTGCTAGCGTGCTCCTCCATCGGGATCTGTTGTCCAGGTTCTTAACGTTCAAATTCTCTATAATTTTCACTGCTCAGTTTTCCTAGCCGCTTTACTTGCCTCTTCGAATATAAGGCAGAGTTTAATGGCCATTTCTGGTCGAGCGATTGAGGTCATTGTTAAGCTCCAGCCATTAACTGGGCTCGCACGCAGTATTGACTACGCGGACTGTAGAACCTTTTTGGTGACAGACTACGACAGTTACTGACTGTCACCTGATTCGCTCTGTTAACATTCAGCGAGGGCTGGTCAATCGCTCCAAATCAAGCGGATGGAATTTTGGCGCCAGACCCCCTAAATCACTTTAGCTAACGATCAGTGGACAATAATAAATGCGGACGTGTGTTTCAATACGGCCATCAATGACATTCAGTAGATGGGCTAACTCCAGAAATGTCAACCAAAATTTCGAAATGCGTTCGCGTTTCGAAAGGGTAACTTAAGTAGTGTTGTAAAACTGATCATGATGCCGCCTAAATCTATGATGATCCAGTTACCTCAGGGTGTCGGCTTTCAAAAAAACTTATTTTCCGCTGCATGCAAGATCTATACTCTTCAAAAAATGACTACTTAAGTAGCATGCAATTTTCCCATTGATTTTTGATGCCCTTAAAATTCAATTATATTTCATGGTTAACATGCTTTAAAATAATCATTCCATTACTTATTCGGTAGAAAATCATGTCTTCTTCCAATTTCATACTCAAAAGAAGAGTATAGTTCGGTTTTAAAAAAACGTTTCTAATTCCCGAATAATTTTGAACCCGACCTGATGTTACACTTGCATTCATGGTTGCAAAAGAACAACCTATATATTTTCCGTGCATGGAAAACCATGCATTTCTCTACGTTGTTAAGAGGATACCATATGAGGTTCATAAAATTAAGCAGTGGATTTGACCAATATAGTTAATTTTACAAGCCACATTCGTAAATGCAGATGCATGACGTTTCATGATCGGTCATTTAACTGTATTAAAAAATCGCACAAGTAGAAACTATTTTAAAACCGAATTATACTTTTCTTTTGAGTATGAACTTGGAAGAAGACGTGATTTGCTACAAAATAAGTAAAAGCATGAATATTTTATGCATGTTTTCCATGAAATATAATTGAATTTTCAAGGGCATCGAAAATCCATGAGAATATTGCATGCTACTTAAGTAGTCATTTTTGCAGAGTATAGATCTTGCATGCAGCCGAAAATAAGTTCTTTCCAAAGCCGACACCCTAAGGTAACTGGATCATTATATATTTATGCGGCATCATGATCAGTTTTACAACACTACTTAAGTTACCCTTTCGAAATGAGAACGCATTTCGAAATTTTGGTTGACATTTCATGAGTTAACACATCTACTGTATTTACACTAAACCAAATATATAGACGAAGTAGTCATAGAGAATTGACATGCGAAATAATTACGGAGACAGCAATAGCTGTTTGCGACTTAGTAATCGTCGATCGACATCAATAAACGCAAGCCCCTGTGTCCAGTGGGCTTTTGAGCATTTTAAAATTTAATGTTTGCTTTACCGGGCATACCTTTACTGGCCTTTTGCTTTTGTGTCCGTAAATGATCATGTTTACACTAATCAATCGGTCTAAGATAGTGAACACGTTTGCTAACTCTGAAAGAACATTCATGTATTTCACTCAACTTTGTGCATGTCCTGCCAGCGATAAAATCATATGGACGAACGGCAACATTTAACATGTTGAGGGAATGCACTTATCTTTTATAAAATTTATTTCAACAGCACTTTCTGCTTGCGGCTCTTTACTTTGATGATAATTTGAACTTCAACACTGTGTAGTCGAATGTTCTGCAGGGGTTCGTTTATAATGTTGTAAATTCCTGTGAATTATATGGAATAAATATGAAAATAATGCGTGGTCCGAAGATTACCGATAGGACAGGTGTCTCAAAGTAACATCGAAGATAGAAGAATATCCCATTTCCTACAATTCGACTGAATGAAGAAAATCGCTGACACACTACCTATAGCCGTATACATCTCATTACAAACAACTTAGCTCATCGCATTTAACCCGAATGATCTCAATACTGTGGATTTTAGGAGGGAAATAATCAGTCTGCTCGGCGAGAAAAATGGATTGATATTTTTGTGCTTTAGTCAGTTTGCCCTGCGGTCAAGACATCAGAAGGTTCATTCAGCTGAACAGATGTGCCTATCAGCGCCCTGACAAGTCCAGACTGCCAACTAAAAAACTGTTCATCTAATCCTATAGTTGGCCAGTTAACCTACCGTGGTCTATAAAATGGAATTGCTTATAGCGTCAATACAAGAATGAAATTCCTCGTGGCAATGACTTTTTTGCTTCATTGCATTGAGTGCTGCTTCTTGAAAATGGGTAAATTTTCTTTCTACTAGTCTGCTAATTATACTGGTGCATAATCTTATAAGCAGATAGGCGCGTAAAATTGCTGGAGATTTTAATTTACTGGTTTTGTACATTCCATCTGACAAAGTGTGTGCATACTTCATGTGAACAGCTTGACTCCTTTTATATGAGCACGCCATTGTTCTATCGGTGAGTTTCACCAAAGTTCATTATACATACTATCGGCATATGGTTTTATGAGAACTGGATTTGTTGGATGGGTACATGTTAAAACGCTGAAGCCTAATTAATGAAGCAGTGCTAATCGAAGTGTCGACTCTATTTTGACTCCTCATTCATTTAAAACCTTAAGACAGTGAAAATCTGAAACCGCATTGTCTTCATATTTTATTCCCAAAGATAGTTTACGTCTAGGTTTTTAAAAAAGTTTCTAATTATGAAATAGCATACGACGTTGATGAAATTTTCTACAAAACGAGCAAAAGAAAGCATATTCTTGTGCATGTTTTCTACAAAATTTATTTGAATTCATAAGAGTATAGAAAGTGAGTAGAAAAAATGCATGTTAATTAAGTAGTCTTTGTTCAGCAATGGCGGTCTCTGAAGGAGGACAAACGGATCTGCATTCAAGAGCCGAAATTCTGGCGACTACGGAATGCTATAGGGTTATGCTGCATAATAATCATTACGACAACCTCACCTAAGTAAACCTTCCTAATAGAAAACACATTCTAAAATTTTTGTCAAGATTTCTTGAGATCGGTCACGCACTTTATGTTAGTTGGGCAGCGGGATAACAAAATGAAAATGGCCAAATTTTCTTAATTATACTGTGAAATTCTATGAACTCTAGGGTGTTTGAACAGGACCCATTAGGCGTTAGATGGGCAACCCACTCAGGCGTCCCACCACTGCCTATATACGAGTACATTTTAATAGAACAACACTTAGCACATCAAGAATATCGGACAGGTTTTGTCTGCCAGCCGTGTCATCGGAAAATCTTATTGTAAACTATCCTAGTTAGCAACAGTTACATCATGGTTCTTTTGTTTCTAGATATAACAAGTTGTCCGCGTACTAAATACGACCTTATTCTCAATGATGTTGCCGAATACCTGGCTCGAAAAGCTAATTATCGTGGATTTCAGAAGATTTTGGGGAATAAAGAACGGCATTTGTACTTCACTATTGGAATCCATTCGGAGTCCTTGACTTTCGACTGCACATATTTACGGGACGAATGGTCAGAAAGGTACTTCCAGTACGCATGCTCGGCTCCGATCTCTAACGCTACAGTTTTCATAGTAAGACAGGTAAGATAAGGGTGGAAGTATACTTTACAATTATATCTGCAATATACAAGCTGAATGTTATTTTTCATGTCTCCCACCTCTGTTCTTCCTCCGAACTTATTACAGGACAAAAAGAGCTTCAAATCGAAAAAGCGGAGAGGCGCAGGTAATGGCGCCAGATATTTCATGTTCAAGTTGCACACTTTAGGACTGAAGGCAATTGTTGATCTTACTTACCGGAAAGTGCAGAATAATCTCTCAAATAAAATTCGACTGTCCTCTCTGGAGCTCTGCAATGCGTGCACAAATACTTCTGGGAGTTCGTTTGAACACGTCAACCCCTATTTATTAAAAATGCTAAATGTGCGTGCCAGTGAATTTAACGCCTTTCTGCAGCAAGGAAGTTTGAGTGCCCAATCCATAGAATGTCTGCTGTAACTATCAGCAGTACAAAACTATGTAGCATGCAAAACTGGAGTGCAGATCAACAGGCGTGTTCTCCATCTGAACAATAAAAAGTAAAATGTTTTTTCCCCTTTTCTGCTGGGAACATTAGCCCGTACATCAGGTTACTAGCATGTCGGCCACTGCGTTTGAAAGACTGCTGAGGAAAACCATTTGATAAATAAGTATAGTTGAGCCTCATTAAGGATAATGATATGTTTAACGATGTTGGTGTATACGTGGCTTGCAGCTTTGCAATTTGCTTAACGGCAGGGACTACAAACTAAAATTTCCTCCTCTCTAAGTTTCAGTAATTTGGTCTTTCCGAATTTGTACCCAGGGATATACTGGAACGGTAAAGATGGTAACTGAATTTTGTTATGAAGGGAGAAGGTAGTACTGGGAACTGAGGGATTATTTTCAGTCACAATGGATAAAGCCGTGAGCATACCACTGCAACTACCACCTTCCGCCTATGGGAGGGGGGATAAATGGAGAAGATCCCATTATGAGCGTGCGCCTAGTTATTTGCGCTAAGTGAGCACGTCAGTCTGCGTATTGATGGTGGGGGGAGGGGGGATTCGGTGCGAGCATTCATCAAGTATGTCCAATTTACTTTTACTTCGAGAAATCGTGTCACAGGGATACAAATTAATTTAACTGCCAACTGACCGCTAGCAATTTAGGTTACTCAAATCTCTTGGAAGGAAGAATAGAGAAACGCATTTGGACTCTATATAAGTTAAAAAGTGTCCAGTATTATGTATGGATAAGTTAGGAAGATTGAAAATGGGGATTGCTTGGACAACTGTATGCGAAAAGCACGCAAGTGTTTGGTAGTCGACAAAGAGTAGACGCAAGCGCCCACTAACATGATTCAAACTTGACAGTTAAGTGACTGGTTATGATCATGTGTGTGTGGTTGGGAATTTAAAACCTTAAAGTTTCTCCGGTTGCCAAATAAATGAATCCACACGGGAGGAGGGAAAAACATCAGTGTACGTGTTTTACCCTTTCCCCCGCTTTAAGGGATGTTCTCGCGAAGTGGGTGCTTTAGCCCGCATTAACCAAATAATTGTGGACAAAGCAACAGTCCAGGGCATTTTTACTACTGGAGGGCCGTATGAGATCCTTTCATTGTTGTATGTCGACAGTATGTTATCATAGAACAGCGTTCGTATATGTTAAACCATTTTCATCATCCGCCTATGCCTTTTTGACATATTCAAAATGCAGCCGAACGAACCTTCTACAGAGCCCATAAATTCAGTATCAGTATCAGTGTCACGCTGACATAAAGTAAAGGCCCCTCACATAGTAAAAATCTGTCTCTTTTAATGATGGCCGCCCGTTTTGGATGTGGCTGCCTAAAGCATGTGCACATATGTTCGCATAGAGTATTCAGTTTATAACAATTGTGGGACATATGGAGATCCTTACACTGAACTTGCTATCAGTTCAATATTATATCGTAACGTATTGTCCCTTTAGGTCTCCTATCATAGGTTATACTGCAGCGTGGCCTTCCATGTGGTTAGGTCGTGCTGTTTGCTGACATTTGATCCGCTATTATGACTTATAGCTTTAAGGTTAACTTTTTTGACCCTGTACATGAATGTGTCCTTTCGCACACATTGCGAAAACTTGCAAACGATTTTGCTATTTAAAATGGTTTGAAGGCAAATCTAAGCGGTACGATATAGGATGTGCCACCCGTTCGCGTTTTCGGCAAAGTTTATGAACGCGCGGTAATGGGGAGAACTGTTGCTAATGATGCAAATCAATTACTGACTTCCATTTAAGGTCATAAACGTAATGTGATAAAATGCAGAGAGTATCTAGTGATAGCGTGTCCTTATAATAGGCATTTTACAGCGCCTTGTCATAAATTCGCCAACATTAACCAAAGAATGTGCAGGCACATATAGATTTCGTCCGATTCCCTTTCATTTCTTATGACAGCGGGCACAGTTAACACAAGGTTTTTTCATCAAAACTACAGGATATATGAAGGAGCGAGAGAAACCAACTCGGTTTTCATTAGCTTCAGTTAGGTATCGCGTGTTCATGAATGACCTTATGTTTCAGAGATCAGTTGGGGTCGTTCGGCCTGCACAAATCATTATGCGGTATCATGTTGTCTGTATGCAGTATATAATTGCATTACCTAAGTCGAAATAACTTAGTTAGAAATAAGTAATGCTCTGGGTTGGAATCCGACCTGACGTTGTTACAAGTAACCGCTGAGACGGTTCAACTTGCCTTATTGAATATTTTTCATTCCAGATATGAACTGCATCTGTATTTGACTGCATACTTGCCAAATTGTTTGCTTTGCAATTTTGTAAACAGTCCTTGCTGTCTATGTGTATATTCAGCCGACCGTTAAATGAGAGTATACAGCATTTTGCACTCAAGCACAAGGTTAAAGAATTGTTTATTTGATTGGTTAAACCAGTCGAATAACCCATGGCGTAAAAAGTTGAACAGTGGTCTTCCGTACTGCTATGTTTGCTGAGAAAAGCTGTTGATCACAGAATCTTCACTGTTGTCCATTCCGCTTACCATCGGAAAAAGCATACTGTGTAAAATAAACGCGAGCGAAAAGCGTAGCAAACAGAACTAAGTTATAATTATGGAAATCGCCTTCACCCAACGTGATTGTACACGCTCTGCTTCATGGTTCAAGCGTCCCCTTATTGTGATTAATGTGATGGCTATTTTGCCGCCGTATATATAATAAATCTCGGTTGCGATAAAATTAGCAATCACTGTAATTCACACGTAAACACTTTCGTGAGCGTTGCATGCGTTCATAGTGTATTTTGAGCAAAAAAACTGCAATGACCGAAACAAGTCTGGCAGACTTTTGTCTCCTTTCCAGTACTCAGTATCTACAGTTGCATTTACCAATATGTGTGTCAGATTAAACGTAACATATTTAAGCATATTCGTGGCACCATGAGTAGTAAATGTGTTCGTCGGTCATTTACGCATTGTCTGTGTACGGCTGTAGCAATTACTACGTGGTGCCACATTCTGTGGTTCTTCACGGAATCCAGATCTCTGACCTACATTCTTCTATTTTAATTAATGACTGTATGTGACACACTAACTTTCCACCACGCGAAGTAGTATTAAATATAACAGTCGTTGTTATGAGGACAGCAACCCACAACACCCTCTATCGTCCTGTGCAATACCAATGCGAAGAATTCATTGAGCGCCTACAAATGCAACAATTCGAATTTACGAAAGTTGACATATGTGCGTGTCAAGGATTCCGCCTGTTTCCTCAGCAGGATTTCTTGAGAGCTCAGCCCATGCAATGTTACCAGTTAATATCACGAAAATGTGCAGCGACTAAGAAGACGATTGCATAACATTGATTGGGTGTCCATTTTATTTTTTAACCTCTTGACTTCTGCACCTCACTGCCTGAAGTATAAGCGATTCAATCTGTTTTTTCTTTTATGCGTTGAGCCATTAAATCACGCTAATTACTTAATGTGTAACCCAAATGTGATCTTTTACAGGAACGATAAAATAAGGAGTGGAGTCCAAAGATGCAGTGACCTTCAGAATCTTTCTCCTGTTTTATATAATGTGTATACTGCCACTAGATACTTGTGATAAGATAATTTTTGACGTATAAATTCACTAACTGTAGATCAGGATAAAGCTGCAACATCTCCACTGGAATATCTAGTCATTATCTAGACAGAAACATTAAGGAGTCTTCGGAACCTTATTCAAAAAATTCCCTCAAAGTATCATAGGGTTTTTTTCGGAACTTGGTACTTGTTTCAAATTTCACGTACTGTGGTAAGTCTGGAAAACGCTTCATTAACGGATAAACACGACCTCACACAAGAAACCGCTTTTTTGCAGATAAGAAACCTAACTTTGCGCAGATGTATTGTGCAAGTGAATATATCTCCTAAAGACCTCTTTTAAGAGCTCTGCATAGCCATAGCGCAATAGGAGTGGATGTCCTTTCCCAACGTTCATTAGCTGCATCAATAAACGTATGATTCCGCACGAAAACAAGTAAGCCGTTTGCGTGTGTTCAAAGTCGGTCATTGCACCAAACAGAGGTCTGCACGAGAATATGGTCGAATTACTGACCTAGATGATGTCAAAAATCGGCGGCCGACAGCTGAATTCCTGCAAAATCGTCATAGGACAAACCGTGCACGTGCACACGTACAGGAGGAATACCATTACACACAAAGGCAAGGGAGAGTGGAATTGACGTTTATGACTTATTATTCGTTGCCGACTAGGCATATCTAACCCCGACGTGTGTAACACATGGGTCGCAATCCTCCGACGGCTTTGCTACAAGTCGGTGGCCTGAACAACTGAGGCATGGCCTCGTTCTTCTGTCAAATGTCATCGACTATATGCATTATTCGTCGAAGTGCAGTAGTCGACAGTCCAGAGACTCTTTATTCAGAAGGAGTGGAAAATAATTAACTGGACAAGACATAATTCAAGGAGTCAGTCTCACCAGGCAAGTATCGGCCGAAATCAGTGCGCTCAGGAATTCGTCTGGTTGCGATCAGTACGTAGAAGAAAATCGATCGGTGTCACAGTGTTGCATACCGGCGTTTGAGTCACGTGCGTTAGACAGACCAGAGGCGTCATGAGGAGGGCAGGCACTGAATTAGTCAACTGTTTACAAGTAATGGAAACTTGTAACTTATCATCTACACAAAAGGCAAGGATAAGTACGAGAGGACAAGAGAGGAATACACTTTATTTGGAATCATCATACGAGAATTTACGGCAACAATGTCCTACTTTCCCTAGACCAGATTACAAATCTGTAGATACTGAGATAGTTGATGAGTTTCCACAAAGAATATGCAAACACTATTCGAAAACGTTCAGTCTCAGTTTTGTATTCTAGTCTCATAATGCGTTAGAATTACTGCTTATGGTAATTATACTCACAGACGCCGATGCAAGGTGCAAGCAAGTTTCGCAGCGATTAATTTAAGATAAACGCTATATCTAAATTAAACAGCAAACCGTTTGGCCGTGACGAACTGTCATTTTAATAGAAAAGCAGTCACAATGACGTAAGAATCACCCGCAGCAAATGTCAGCAGTAGTAGAACAGGTTTTAAAAAGAGCACTTTTTAGCAAAACAGGAGAGATTACCGGTGAACAAAAAAAATTTAAAAGGAAAACTTGGCCATCTATAATACTTCAAATTTGTGGTTGCGACATGTGATATAAGCGCAAACGACAAAGGCAATAGCGCGTATCGCATTAGACAACGTCACCTACAATAGTGGACTAAAACGAAGTTGACCTAGGTTTTTGAATAGATAACTGATATTTCGTGCGACCTACTTTGTAAATGGCTCTCCTAAATATTGTTATGTAAACTCACTCAGACGTAAATGTGTTGCCCTATAAAAATTAGAATGCTCGTACAACAAAGAAAAATTGACCGTGTGACCTAAAGGTTGTAGACGCGGCTGTCAGTAATTTCTATCTAATCGTATACAGTTCAAATGTGCCCACATATGTTGACCCAGACAGTAGTAAAGTAGAAAAGATCAAACGACGTTCGCGCATATCTTGTTGACGACAAGCCGCAGTGTATGAATCCTTCTGAATTTTATCTGACACGTTGGAAAATTTAAAATTCTAAAAAATAATTGAAAACTATGCATCTTTATGGAAGTCACGTCAAATAACATAGAAATCGGTATGTACCAAAATTATTTTAGAAACAGAACACCCGCAAAACTCAGGCGTTTGCGAAACGCATCCAAATATTGACAAAAGATATCATTTGGAACGCCATGGTTCACTACCTTTCTCGAAATGCGGGAGATATCACACAGAAATGATTCATGAAAGTGGAGTAGTTGTTCATTGTCGATCAGTTTTAGTAGACAGCCAAATAGGGGGAAGTAAGTTAGTCATAAATTCGACCAATAGAAGAAATAGTGAAAATACCAAACTACTATAAATCTTCAAATCCGTATCAAATCAGATGTTAGTTAGTCATTAACTGGTTAGGTTATAGACCGTATGAAAATAAGTCAATAAGTTAAAACTATAATATAGTAATAAGGACCGAATAAACACGACCCTAAAAAGTCATGTCTGGGTGACCTAATGAAATGTCCTGCAGATACATTTTCCAAAATTATTTGCTGGATATATAAATATATATGGACAGAATGTTATTACCGACAAAATCAAGGGAGACTGGAATGGCCATTTCTGGTCTATTAGTCGTCGTCAGCCAGCCATACCCAAGCCCGAAGTGCGGAACACCCGAGCCTCGAACTCGCCACCTGTTAATTTAGAAGTTCACGCCTCTACCCACCGGACCACGAGCCCGTTGCCTTGTCGGTTTTCGATCGGGAAGACAAGGAAGACTGAAATGACCATTTCTGGCTTATTAGCTGTCGTCAGCCAGCCACACCTTGCCCCTGTCGGTAATATCAATCTGCCTGTATATCTTGCGCCGATGTTTCGTACATTGGGTATGGTATAACGGAGTTCCAATTGGCTATCCTGCCCGATCTAGTAATGCATGCGTGTTTCGATTTTGGTAGCGTTCGTGAAGCTGGAATCTTGAAATTGTCATGCGACCTTAAATTTTCAAGAATAATCTTTCATGCGCTCCTTAAGGTAAGCAAACTCTACTCGTCTTATCATATTTTACAATTCTTAATAATTCAGAGCAATGTGACAGGAAAGCTGTTATCTTTTCATGCAAACCAACATTTTATAATTTCCGCATTTGACCTTATGGGGTTCATTGTCTTCCAAATGCACATATGACATGACACAGCGAGGAATGTTGTAGCAATCCAATTCAAGAAATTTCGTATGCGGCAAAATACGTGAAGAGCGTTTGTTCAGTAAAAAGCCTTTGATCACTTTTAACAATACAAGCGCGAATTACCAGAAATCTTTTTTTCGAGCTTATTTTAATTAAGCAGGTTTTAAGGCTTCCTGTTTAACCCTAGCCTTTATTTTCAGCATGAATTACCGTTGGTTCAACTGTATCAATAAAACGATGTTAATATATTTTGTCGCCTAGACTTGATATTTTAAACACAGAATTTAGGGCAAATGGTTGGGCTTAACTTTTATCAATGCAGTTGTCATCAGAATCTGTGACAGGCAAGGTAAAAGAATGGGGTAAATATGACTAATATAGAAATCTGCTCGTGTTACATTGCACACGAATGTCCAGATTCCCCATCTGCAATATACTGCCGCACGAGAATTCTTCCCGAGGCTCGAACTCGCAACCTGTTAGCTAGAATTCCACGCCTCTAACCACTGGGCCACGAGCCCTTTGTCCTGTCGGTTTCGATCGGGAATATACAAAGGTAGAGGAGGGATCACCGATTGTTTCGATGGAATTCACTCATCCGGTTGTGCCTTAGGGTTCACTCTCCCTCTTTCGAGCGCTTCCCCACCATTGTATATTTCCGATCGCAACCGACTAGACAAGGTGCCCCTGGCTCTGTTATCAGGGCCGTTGGACCTCTAAATACTAGGTAGCGAGTTCGAGCCCAATGTGTTAAACTTTCGGGGACGCGTTTGACTGTCTGACGACGGCTGATAAGCCCAACAATGGCCACTCCAGTCTCCCTTGTCTTTGTTGGCAATACCATTCTGCCTATATTAGGCGCCACTGTGTGGTTGCCGGGTGGGCTCGAGAGAAAACCGTCATGCGCAACGGTACAATTTAGTTCCGTAGAAACGATCGGTGAGCGCCCTTCAACAGTGTTTATTTATATACGCAAATGTCAGGGGGGGAGGAAGAAAACGTACTACGTAACGCTATCGTTCAGCTCTGTTGTAGTGTAATTTCTCCAGTTCCGCTTGGAGCCGCACGGCTGTAAATATTACATGCATAGTGGCATAATCGAGAAGGAAACAACGGATCAACTCAGTATTTTAACGCGACTGGCTCGCGCTCATAAACCGGTATCCGATCTCAATGAGAAGAATATCGAGACCATGGTTTTATCATAGCCTAATGGAATCCTTATATATTCCTTATATATTTTAAATAGTTCTACGCGTTTTCATCCTCAACCAAGAAGTTGGACATCTGTTGCCTTTCGTTATTGCACTGCACTTCTAAAAACACCAACTAAGAGCTGGCTTTTGACAATGGGGGGTTAACTGCATTTTCCTTACTCTTGTACATTGTTAAAATCCAACCGCATTCGTTTTCTTGTGGGGGAGGTAGGTGGATAAATACCTTATTTAAATGATTGTGAGAAGGTTTTGTTGATCTCAGCGCCCGTTTACCGTTCCGTAAATTGCAATTTGAACACTAACTTTCATTTCCAGTCATTTATGTGACCAAAAGTTTGTGTTGGAGTAACTACTTGTGTTTCATCAGTGTGCATAGAAACATTCAGAGTGATCGTGGTTTGTTTGCCGACTATTGTTTCCCGCACGTGGTTATAAATGCGACTCGCCCCCATCAACTGCAATTGTCCCTTTAAAATTTAATATGCAAATAACCTTGTGGGTAAAATTGTCTGCGCTCGCCGCGCTTGTTTTGCCGAATTGCGGGTGGATTCGCTATGGAGTCCTGAACACCACCAAATGTTTTTTTTTAAATTAAGTTAAACCTCTGTCAGATGACGTTGTTGGATGGTATGTAAGCTCGTCGCTTCGTGGAAGTTTGCCATGATCTTTACTTGTATGTACTGGCATAAGCGAAGGACTCCATCGTTAACCTCGCCTTTCAAGATGTCACCTTGATTCGAAATAAATTGTCTCGAGGGCTGCTATGCCGCCCTTTTTCCAGGCAACTGTGTGGGCTTCAGATTGAAGTAGCAACTGTTTACGAGAATTTTCCTTTGGTGCTCCATATAGTTAATGGAAAAGTTTCGGTGATTAATCGTGTTATCTTCTTCTAAAGATTTAGGTAGGACAGAAATGAGGCAAGGATACAGTTACAAAAAGGGTTTTGCGTACTTTCGATTGGATTGCAAATAGGAAAACATACTGCCAACTTCGTCCAAAGCGGAAGTCCATTGTTTAAATCCCTCGATTAAAAATGCGCATTTAGATTTTAATTTAAAGCCTATCTTTTGCAACAGATCAACCCTCCACAGACGCCATAGCATATGAAGTTTTCTTCAAGTCGCGATATATGACAGTTCAAACTTCGTGATCGACGTTGTTCACCATGTACTCTATAGTAAGGTGAGAGCGGAGGCGGAATCTTGCGGACGATTAACCTATATGCTGTGCCAAAACAACCATGGAGACCGATGTTTAGAGGTGGAACAGGTGGCCAGCACGGCGGAACTTCACGCCTTGGCGTATCAGCACCTCCCTTGATTCATTACGACAGGAGCCAGCAGTATGTACAACGGGAAAAGGATAGCGGGACGGATACCAATTGGTGCGGTTTACGCCCGCTAACTGGACATGCCACCCGACCCTCATTTTCAGTCGTTGATTTCGATGGACATTTCCAATAGCGCATATCGAGGTTCCGTCTAACCCCGTGCTGGTCCAGCACATAATCTACCGCCTCACCCGTTATAGAGTAGCCAATTTGCAGTCATGTGTACTACCTTGGTCTTATTGATATTAGTGAGTGCTTTGCAGCTCAAATCAAGACGTTGGAAACTTTAAATCTATAACCTCGCATATGCATGCACTTGCCAACGCGACGAATATGCAATAGCATATTCATGTCTTGTTGGTAGTAACGTTCAAGAGAAAACCATTTACACTCATCACATACGGATTTTGTACACAAAGTAACAAATAGTGCATCCGTTAGGCGCATTGACTGCTCTGTTTAGTGTTATATGAATCGCCGAATGCCAGTCCTTAATTTTAATTGCCGAATGACTTATTCTGCCAAAGACGGAATAAGTTGTTATTTGTAATCCGAGGATTCCGCAGAAGTAGCAATGCGGTATTTGGATATTAAGAAGAACATGACATTGTTTCCATTTTATCAAAGTAGGAAATAAAAGAAGCATTTAGAAACGCATAAAAGGACACGATAGAGAAAGTAACTGAGTTAAGGGCATCAGATATGTTTTTGTACGCCGAGAAACTGGAAACTTATTTCTCAACGTGATTCATGTGAAACTTCATTCATTATTTTTACGTCCGTTAATCTCTAGATGTTATACTTAGCTGAACTTTTCCTCTATGCCGATTCGGAGGAAGAAGATTCCATTTGGTTTTGTTTGATCCAGAGTTTGTCTCGGCTCTTTACACGCAATTGCGTTGAAAACAAATAGACAAGGGCGTTTCGGCATTTAGTCTGGGAAGTTCCACTTATCGATGATACCGTTTGAGTTTCCGCACACTTTCACCTTGCTTTTCCCCGAATCTAATCAAATATTCCAATACTTCCATGTTTTTGACTTCATAAATCGGCTGTGAATTATTTTAGTCGCACATTATACAAGCAAACAAAGAAGACACACGTTTTATTCCGTACAAATAATTTTCAGCTAATAACAAAATATTCCTTTCTTTTTTCACTCAGTCAGCGCAAGCGTGTTTTAAAATACTTTAATGTTGTTTCACTTTTAAATTCAAAGGTAACAAGTCGATGCCAACTTGCCTGAAGATGTATTTGTTGCAATCTGACTCAGCGTCTTTATAGTAGCTTTTCGCCAATGATTGTCAAAGTTTTTGGAAGTGGTCCTCTCGTTAGAAGCGTCTATTGCACCCAGTTTGTTAAAAATTAGTCCATCAAAGTGCAATAATTTTCCTGTTGAGAGGTCGCTTGAAAAGATATAAAACTCGGCGACAGCAGAAACATTGTCCATACTAAAGTACATGGAATCGGCAGCGCGACTTGGGACCCCAAACATACCTGCAAGATGATCACTGATCTATGCCAGAAAGATAATTTTGGCAACGTAATTGCAGTATACCATATCGCATTAAGCATATCATATGGGAGGCACAGGTCAGATTTATCCAAAAATGTATTCTTTCCTTACAAATTGATGCTTATTATGGCAAATAAACACGTGATACCATAGAGAATAAATATATTTGGAGGACTCAACTCTATATTTGGTGCTATTTTTGGACGTAACGCGAATTTAGACATTTCAAAAAACATTCAGCGTTAAGCTACGAAAGATGCAAATACCACGTATCTGAATAGTACTTAGTTTATTAATATAATTGGGTGCATATACGTTCATAGGGAAAGCACCACCACGACAAAAACGATGATTGTGAAGAATTAATTTTCCTACACATGAAAAATCCTTTCTGATTTTTGCACCTAATGACCAATAAATGCGAACAGGAACTCTATCGGGATTCTGTTGCTTACCTTTAGGAACACGCTGATGATAATTTTGGAAAAGGTAAGTCTGCACGACAATTTCAAGATTCGAGCTTTATGAAGGCTGGCAGTATCGAAGCACGCATGCATTACTAAACCAGGCGGAATAGTCATTATGAACATCGTTTCACTGTTGAACTTGTACGGAACGTCAGATTCAAATTTCAACGTCCTTCGAAACTTATTAAGTAAGACATCATCCAGATGGACGTTCCCTCCGGTGCTTGGGCAAATACTCCAGGCTTGATGAAGTGAATATTAAACATTTCTTTATCATATAACATATAACACAAAACGTATAACATATTAACGTATAACATATTTATTCCTACTCTACTGGGATATTGACATTTACTATTAATTGAAATATTGCCAGCCTTATAACAGGCCGAATTTTGGCGCGGTCTCGCACATAACTTTTCTTGCTTTCATAAGCTGATTTGTCTTTGCTCTTTATCAAGGCTATATAGGTTATGGCGAACGAGTTATTTATTGAAATACTGATACTATGTTAATTTTTTTTCCGTGACTTACCTGAATACCGACCCTATTGTTTGCAATGGCTACTAGCAATCGTTTATTTGACTACTATTTACTGAGGATTTGCAGTTGCACAAACCTGAATCAAACAACCTCTGCATATTAATAATACGTGTTGGCAGCAACAGGCCGTATAATTCGTAAAACAGGGGTTATTCTCTAACCGATAAATCGCTAAGTATAGACCATTTGCATACACGTTCAAAACTCAAATGCATATAATTATACTGCGATAAATTGCTTTGATAATAAACAAGTGTTCCAGAGCGTACAGTGTTCTTCAGCCTTCTTGCATGCCAAACCAAATCTCATCTGCAGAAGATGCGCAAGCATTCCTATAAACAGCTTGCAGGCAAAACCGTCCCTAACTGTTATAGTTTCTGTTGTCAAAGTATATTAGGCTACTATTCAGCAAGCATTTGGCAGTTGCACACACCTTAATTAAACACCCCGTATATTATTAGATGGATAATATGAGTTGGAAACAAGCTTCTTTACCACTAAGGTGAAGATTAATATCATAGCGTAAAATGGCTAAATTTAGACCATTTTCATGCGCGTCCAAGACGCAAATAAATGTAATTTGACTGCAATAGATTGCAATCAGCATAAATTAGTGTCTACGGACATACATTCACGCGCAACCTTCCTGCATGCCAAACAAAATCCCATCTGCATAAGAAACGCAAAAATTCCAATAAACAGCTTGCAGGCCATCGTCTCAGGGAAAACTGCATCAGCGTGCATCATGCTTTATTTATACAGAAAGACTGTGACCAACAATGAAGTGACAAACAAACTAAAGCTTAAGCCAATTACGCGAAGTCGTTATGCAGATGTTAACGAGAGATGCGAACTAGCTAACGCTATACCTCTCATCCTTCTCCTCTCCCACTTGGATCCGCTGTCAAGACAGGGTCGAGAAGACCGGATGCGGGATAGGGCACAAGTGGGTGACGCAGGTGGATCTGCATCTTAGCGCTTCACACCGCACTCCCTGGTCCACAGAACAAATGGTCAGAATTTTAACTAACTAAAGCAACAAGACAACTACGGATGAGAACGATACTCCTCGGACGGATACTGACTAAAGTTTGATTTCGCCTGTGTGGGCTCTATTTTGGCACCTGAGCACGCACTACTTTGTGTGGAGTAATTTTGGAGGTGGTACTCACTGACAACAGTTGTGAGGTACTCCACTGCGCCTTTGGTTACTCCACTGCAGGTTTGACACTCTGATGTCCGCCACAGTTATTACCACCCACATTTTCAGTAGTATCACAGTCCGAAAGCTGTATTGATGTCGTACACTATCAGCGACGAATACGTCGGTCTGGGGACCTTGGCACCTGAAAAAAAAGGGTAAAAGTTATTGCCGTCAGAAAAACAGTAATCTAATTTCGATGGTCTGTCTGACCTGAACCAATACCGTCCTTGTTTGCATAATGCGTTTCATATTTCTGTCCCATACACATTTAAAGACATCAGTGTGATGAATTGGGGGCCCTTGCGTAGGACAAAAAATCGAAATGGTGTAAATGCGCAAGCAGAAAATTGCATTTTCAGACAATTTGTCAAATAACGAAGGCGCATGCAAGGGCACTCTATCGTCCCTAAGCGTCTTCTATGCCCGGATCAGCAAGTCATTATCTTCGCAGACTGCTTTGCGCGGGCAGTTTTCCAGCACCCGGTTCCCTACTGCTAGATGCGCTTGCGTTGCCGTCTGGTATGCAGGCCGTAAGCATAGCCGTTAAGTTAACAACGTCATCCTGACCCGTTGTGGTGGCTCTTATTGTTGGTTAATATCAAGGTAATTTGCAGAGTGGACCAGGAGTGTGAAGTGGAGCAAAATGGCGCGGCTCCGACAGCCTCATCCACCTGCGCAATCGCCTGCCTCGTGTCTCCTTGGTTCTCTCTGGACACAGGACCGAGGCGACGAGGGAGCAGTAAGTGCGGTAGATGCTGTTCAAGTCTCTGCGCCTAATTTCCTTCGCTGTAAAGAGAACGGTGGATATCGTTGTCATGGGCGCTCGAACTGTCACCGATGAAGAGTGACAGGGCCGACGACATGTCGGGGAAGAAAGGCATAATTCGCTGGACACGTTAGAGAGGCTAAGAATGTGTGGTTTTGGTGAATTTTTAATGATTCCTCGGATAACCTGGTCAACCTTGATATTTTACCAATAAACTATTACGGAACATATTTAGGGCCTTTACATTTACTGTCTACTGCCGGTAAATCATTTGCTTCTAAAGACAAATGAACGACCATCGAAAAACATGCTCCTTAAAGAAAGCATTGAATTCAAATCCACAAGCAATCTCAAAGTAAGGACATCGTAGCAAGCTAAATGTGTTTCATCTCAAAGACACTGCTGTTCTATATGTTAATTGTGTTCTGCCATGGTTTTCATAATATTGTCTTTCTACTAGGTTATTAAGATTCCACTGATGAGTGAGCGAAGTAAGCCGCTTAAATGGTAGAGATTTGCATAAGAAAGTTCGTTAAAATAACGCATGGTCTTCGCACTACTATTTCATCAGGTTTGTTTGTTTAAGATGAATTTAAAGCAGGCATGGACAGCAGAAATGATTAGAAACACTGGCGAAGGATGCCTTGCCCTTTTGCGCAGCGTCCATTTGTGTTTAAGACTTTACATGCACTTGTGGATGCAAGTACATTGGGCGAACGCAAAGGCAACTGGCAGCCAGGTCAGTTGAGCACCTGCCTAAATGGCTTCTTCAGCAGGAGAATAAGATTCCACGGTCTTCGATTACAAAACACCTCCTTGATAGTGGTCATTCGGTTGACTCCAAAACATCTTTTCAAGTATTAGTTCGAACAAGAACAACTCGTTTACTGCGCTACCTGGAGGCAGCTTACATACGCGGGAGAAACCCGACCTATGTAAGTAGTTAGAACACGTGGTCAACCTCAGCTTGCCCTGGTAGGCCTGAGCCCTTTTGATATAAGAAATCCCTCGACGTGTTAACTTTCCCACTTTCTTTCCTATTTTGCGTTTTGAATTTACTATTTTACTGATAAATCTACATGCCTTGCTGTTTTACATTTATTTTCTCTGTCCATGTTTCATCGCTGTAACGCAACGTGGCAGGTGTAAGAACACATCCTGGGTTCGTCTATGCCCCGGGGAGTCTAAGCGTTTGTACAAACGTTTTATGGAAGCACACCATTGGCTTGACCAAACGTATGGCCACTGTTTCTGTCGTTGCAATTATCCGCTGGCGTGGGAACATGAAGTGTCCCGCCGGCACTTTACAGATGACCCGGAATTTTGTTTGACGTCTACACAGTCGCCGCAGTCAGCCAATTTAGTCAGAATTGCCCTAGAGATGAACTTTTCCGCAATTTGATTTAACCAGGCATGATGGTGCTGTCGCATCCGATTGGGCAGGCGCGCAGTTGTTCGACCAGTATATTCTGCCCAAATGGAGCAAGTAAACGCGTAGATGTGCATTGACGAGGTCGGAAGAGGCAGTCTTTCCATACCCTCGAGGCGAAGAAGCGGAGTTTTTGTGAAACCAAGTGTTATTTTGGCGGCAAAGCGCGTGCGCGCTGTAACAGATTTATGCATTTTTTTGCTTATTATGCATGGCAAAATTTGCACGTAGATGTACAACCGAGCATTAACTTAAATATAGACAATAATGTTATTAATCATACCACCACGGGCGAGAGCGTCTTAAATTAGAAACGCCATCTAAAATCGCATTAGTGTGCAAGGGCAAAGTGATTCTAAATGTATATATTTGTGTACCGTCAGAATGTACTTAAACTGCAGTATTTTTCTGACAGTTTTCTTTTCAAATGTGTTCCTATAGACCCGCGATTATATACCATTTCTTTGATAATACCAGTACATAAATACATCTTTTAATACAGAATTACTCTAGTTTTGACTTGGACATTATGAGTACGTGTAATTTTTTCAGTAGCAGTATCATTATATTTTAGGGAAAGTAGGTGGGTACTTTTGAAATCCCTATTGGTTACATGCAGAGGATATATATGGAGGAAATGGAAAGGAAGTAGCATGAAAGAAATGCGAGGGGAATAGCAAAAACTGTACAGATGAACACTAAATGTCGTGCGTTAACAGAATTTAGAGGTACATTAACTTGCTTTGTTAATCAAATACAGCGAACAGTTGAGATACACTTCAGATACGGGAAAAGAAGTAAAATTGTTTAGTCTACAGGTATCCTGGTGAATGCGAACAGCGGTGTGCGACGTGGCCCAAACTTAATAGATTACATAAACACATATTACTTAACTGTTGGTAGTAGCGTCGCTATAACACTACATTATCAACGTTGGCTGCCTAGGTGGCCGTAGTCCGGCGTTATTGTCGTGCGCGCTACAATGCTGACCTAGCCTTCATTTGAAAGTATCTACCGAGCCCGACATAACAACATCCTCAGGCAAGGCATTCCAAGCTGCAACCACTCTGTTGGAGAAGAAGAACTTTCGGGTGTCTAGCCGGGCTCCAGCCACACGCAATTTGAGTGGATGGCCTCTCAGGTTAGTCGTAGTCGCCAACTCGAAGAAGTCTCCAAAAGCGAGGCAGCAGCCCTGATTGCGCACGATGCGAAAAGCTTGTATCAGGTTCCCACGTAGCTGTCTGTAACTCAAAGGAAAGAGGTCAAGATTAGCTAATCGCATTTCGTAGGGTAGTGACCACTGCCCAGATACAAGTTTCGTTGCTCGCCGTTGAACTTTTTCGAGTATGCCCAAGTCTTTAGCGCTCCAGGGTCGCCATGCTTGGATAGCAAACTCCAGATGCGGTCGCACAAAAGTTTGAAAGATCTGGGCGAAGCAGTCTTCATCAAAGTAGGAAAACGCCCGTTTGACATCGCCGACTTGGCCACCTTTGAACATTGCAGCGAAGGCTTAAGCGAGGTTGTGATCTATACACCCAAGTACTTCTGGGTGTCGACTTCTTGCAGTGGTTTGCCAGTCAGACGGTAGACCGTGTGGTTATCAGAACCGGTTCTGCCGCCGCGTAGGAAAGTACAATTGTTTACGTTGAACGGTAGAAGGCAGTCTTTCGACCATTGCTCAAGGTGGTCCAGATTTGTCTGCAGTCGCGCCTCGTCAGCTTCACTTCGTATGGTACTCCAGATCTTTATGTCATCGGCAAATATTGCGACATCGCAATTCAGTTCGTTTGCGCAGTCATTGACGTATGCGAGGAACAGTGTAGGGCCAAGAACAGAGCCTTGGGGAACACCACTCTTAACGGCAACCTCGGCAGATTGTTGGTCACCGACGTGGACGGCTTGAGAGCGGCCGATTAAAAAGCTCCAAATCCACATCAGAAGCTTACCTCGCACTCCTGCACGGCTAAGTTTGTATAGAAGGCGATGGTGAGGCACACTATCGAAGGCCTTTTTAAAGTCGATATAGATGGCAAGCACCATATCTCCTCTATCAACAGCCCTAGTCCAGTGTTCCAGACAGTAGAGCAGGTTTGTCACACAGTATCTGCCTTTTAGGAATCCATGCTGAGAATCTTAAAGCAAATGGTTTTGTTCAAGGAACTGCATTAGTTGTTGCTTTATTATCTTCTCATTAATCTTACAGCAACTGGAGGTGAGACTGACCGGTCTGTAATTGTTCGCAGAGACCCGACTTCCGCCCTTGTACAGCGACGTAATCCACGCCCACTTCCAGTCGGGTGGCAGATATCCGGTCTCGAAGGATGTATGAAAAAGCATGGAGAGTGGCTTAGACAACTCACCGGCGAGTTCCTTCAAAATCTTCGCCGGAATCTCATCGGGACCTGGTGATTTGGATTCCTTTAGCCTCAGCAACTCCGTCAGAACCATACCCTCAGTGAACTGGACGGTCTCTATAATTGGGGTGTCTTCGAAGGATTGAGCAGCCGAAGGGTTGAATCCTGTTTCGCTACTAAAAGCAGACCGAAAAAATTCTGAAAGGTGATCAGCTTTCGCCCTGTCGTCAGTTAGATGTTCGCCTTCAGCAGTCCTTATCAGGGGTATTGGGTCCTTGTTCCGCGTGCACTGCCTAATGTAACCGTAGAATAATTTAAGGTTCTCCGCGGCACGGTTAAGCAGATCCCGTTCGAATTCCTTTCTAGTTTTGAGAATAAGAAACTTGACTCGGTTTCTTTGAATTTTGTACGCGCATATAGATGTGGGGCTCTTGTCAGAAAGTGATTTTTTCCACAGCCGTCGTTTTTTATTCACTTCATTTTGTATCTGATGATAATGTGGAGACGTTGAGACGTATAAGAATTGATCAAAATAATCAGGAAAGCTGCATAGCTGTTTGACACACAGACCGTAGGCAACCCCCAGGCGTCACATAGTGAGACCGAAAGGCCCACTGCTATGGCAGGAAACGTCTGCAGTCATTTGTCCGATCTGGTATATTTGCGTACAAGGCAGCCTCGTTAGAGAGACCGGACGTGAAAGTTCGACCGCGCATCAGCGGTGCGGAGAAATAACGCCAGTCATCAGGTTGCGGCCCATTCGACGAGATGCGGCCACACAAGGGAATTCTACGAGACTGGAATCGTCGACGGAGATGACAATCGCGTGACCCACAAGCCAGTCTTTTAACAGGTTCATTGACCCCCTCCCCCTTCTAGATTCGATACTAAGACTTAGCCTAGGCGAAAGAGGCGCACTGGCGGACAATGTTCTCCACGCCAGGGCCGTCGGGACAGATTGATCAGCAATAATGACACCAACATTTAACACTCATAATGAAATTGCAACAATTAACGACCGGAATGTGGACCAGCGGCAATCATCAAACTAAGCGCGGAAGTCCTTGATGCAGTTGGTTCTTTCAATTTTCCCAGATGCGCGACAGCATGGCCCGTTGTATTCCATGAATTATGCAGTCCCTCGTACGTGAACCAAAGCACAAGAGGAAGGCAGTACTGGTGACACCGTTTGCATGGATTTCAAAAAGGAATTCAATAGAGGTCCTAATCAAATCCGCTTGCATAAGCTGGACTAAATAGGGGCTCACAACAGCCTCTTAATATGAATTGAGAACGTTTTCACGGAACGGTCCCAAAAAGTGCTCGTCGGGTTCCAGCAGTCCATAGAGTTGATCGTGATGAGCTTCGTCCCTTATGGCGCCGTTTTGGTCCCGCATTATTATTGGTCTTCATCAGTGAGTCGACGGTCTAGACGTCGATGCTACTCTCTTCGCTGAGGACATCAGATTGTGGAACGTTGTTCCTAGCACGCCAGTCAAATGCCACTTGCAAGCTAACTTGTACCAGCTTGAGAATCGGTCGAATCGCTGGCGTATAACCTTCTTCAAGTTAATAATTGCAAAGTCTGCAACCCAAGGACTTACCTTCTAACAGATTGACCACGACAATTATTTGACATTCAAAATGACTTGGGTGACTGGATCACTTCTGTTCAAACCAACACTAAACTATACGAAGGCGCTGAGTCGGCTGTGTCTTCATTACAACTCATAAGGAGTACCCTTACGGAAGTTGACGAACACAGTTTCTACAAAATATTAGGAACATTATTGCGGCCGCATCTGCAGTATGCTGTACAGGCGTAGCGACCTTGTACTGTCAATGACTTTAACGTCTTACTGAAGGTCCGGAGGCGAGCGAGAACAAATATTAAGAGTTTGGGGTCGCCTTCCCTGAGAAAACTGCCGGTTGGCTCTGAACCCTTCTCCCTTCCGACAGGCAGGTACAAGAGCACCTCATACAAACATTCCGCATTATGAATGGACTGGGTCGTTGCTTAAGCCCTGATGATTTTTAGTTTAGACTGCCACACACTGTGTGCGTTCTTATCCCCTCAAACTACGCCTACGAAAAGCATGGAGTTGTGTCTGCAAATGTTTATGGTCACAGACTGGTCACACGGTGGAACGTCTCATCCACAGTTGTTACCGACTTCTCATGTGTGGATTAATTCAAGACTATGTTGCACCTAACTCTTCCGCAGCTCTCACATGTCATGAGTTCGTTTTCAAATTAATCTGCTACTATCTTACTCGCAACTGTTAAGTACAGTTAGCATTTGTATTTTCACATACGTCGGCCAACAACTTGACTAGTTCACTAAGTTCACTAAGCCTCAGTTTTAGCATTTTTATGCATGAATGTTCACTTCGATATTTTGCAACCAGTCGGTATAAATGGCGTTAGCCTATCCTTTCATACTAAAACTGAATTGAAGTGAAGTGAAATATCTATCACAACGGTGGTAAAACACTGCCCTGATGATGTTGTTGATGGTGATGATGACGGCGGCGGCGACGACGACGATGATGATGATGATGATGATGATGATGATGATGATGATGATGATGATGATGATGATGATGATGATGATGATGATGATGATGATGATGATGATGATGATGATGATGATGATGATGATGATGATGATGATGATGATACAATACACGAAGTACAGTATCGTCTTTGGTCTGGCCTTAATGTCATGTTTTCACAGATGCCTGGGAGCTGTTCCTGTCCCATGTTCTGCTGACTTAGCCCATTTAAAAGTGATTTTGTTTTGTAATAAATAGCCATAATGCGAATGTATGCCGTATAATCAGTTGTACGTATGTAACGATGGGGAAGGTTGGGTAAAAGCGACCATCTTCCATGTATTCTCCTGCGACATTCGTTAGGCCAACTCATGTTAGGCCGTCGCTGAAAGTCCAATTAGTGCGTGAAAGAAGCCTGCAACCGCTGATATAGCCTTAAGGTGTTGGAGTCCACTGTTAAAGGGATTATTTCTAGGTTACGGACTTTTTGGGTGCCATCTCCCGGTTGTTACCCGCCTAAGTTACAGGAACCAAGCCCTACGAATGTTTTGACGTGCTTACGTAACTCTGTTGCACATTAACGATGTTCCATCGCATATTTCGTGCCAGAGTAGTCTATCCGTTAACTTACTCTGCCAGCAAGCTACCGGGAGTTCAGTCTCCCAATGGGTTGACTTCCAGGGCAAAGAAGAGCGTGTGTTAAACTAAAACAGACGTCGTAATTCGGAGCAAATAAACGCGTCGGCGTTCACCCTGTGTGAATGCACGACATGTTTTTCACGCACTTCGATCAAATATTTTAATTTTTTTTGTTAGAAATAAAACAAATAATTATAAAAAGACTTAAATGCGCGTAAGCATTATCCACACTATTGTTGCCCGTTGTGGGCTTGAATTTAAGGCTAAGGCTGTAGCGTCAATTTATGTTAGTTGGGGTATTATCTGAACGAGGGTCGCGTGCTTGTTTTCGGGTTTTAGAGCTTGACTTAACGTTAGGTCTAAGCCCGATATTGCCTTAAATAGTTACATGTTGCAGACGTCATATTTAATAGATGGCTTTGGTTGGCGTTAGTTGTCTCATTAACGGGTTGCCCTCCATGCATATCCATTAGAGCGGTTTCGAGATTAAAACTACTGTGCCTAAGGCATCCTTTATCTGTGCTTTCGCTTCTTTCATCATCGGTTCTATTCGCTGGCTGCCCGACTCCTTTTGAAGCAACAACAGTCTTTTTAGGTACGCACAGCGATTTCTGCTTCACACGTATGCAGGGATTTCGGCAGATCCCAAACTCGATTTGACTATTTGCATGGAGTGAACATTGGTTTATTATCAGAAATATCCATGATAGTTATTAGCAGGTTTTACAGTCAGTTGTGGACAAATCTGCATCACTAAAAAACTAACATCTTAAAAACGGTCATATCCACGCCAAATGCGTGGCCCATATCCATATATCCATCCAGCAAGTCAGTGTTGAAAACAAATAAGAATAATGTGGTCGGTGGATGGGGAGGCGAATCCTTGCGGCGTAATCAAATGGCGTACCTAATTGCAAAATATGCGTATGCAGAACTTTTATCATCGTTCACAAGATTGAATGCGAAGCGACAGGCGTAAATGGCTATGATTCCATCAAATATGTTAATAATTGGGGTGACGATTTTCGGCAATGTCGGTGATCGCCACCGGAGCCGATGGTAACCCACGCCCTCCACGAGTGACCTATTATTTTATTCTGGTAAAAGAGCATTAGAGGATTCCGAGGTAAAAGGACATTGTGCTTGTTAATTCACGTTTCATAGCGGCCGAGGCGGTTATAAGACAACTAGAGTTGCTGGTTTTCTAAAAGCACAGATCAAAATTATGGTTTCGATTTGTTTGTGATACTTCATCGTCACCGAAAGTGATCACGTTCTGACATTCAAAGGACCGACGGCGAAGATGCGATCACTGGAACAAAAAAATTTATTCACCTGACGGGAACGAAAAGGATCACTTGCTCACATTCACAGAGCATCTCAAAGCCGTCTTCCTAAAGATCCATTTTACGATGGAAGAGGAAGGGAACGACGCATAGGCTGTGGTAGCCTAAAACCAAAAGGTTCAGGAAGGCAATAAACACGACTGAAGTATTGATTTTTAACAGAAACCACCCAATAAGTCGCATTCGCAGTTGCGTAAGGACAACATACATGCGTGCTGAGACGCATTGCAGTGTGACAGGATACAAGGTTACTTAATTAAGACATCGTCGACGAGTAATGAGAGCCGACGGCTACCCGCGCAACATTTTTAACCAGTATGTACAAAACAAAACTAGGCACCGCGTCCAACCGGCCCCAAATTTTGACTGGCTCCTCCGTACGTGAAGAACCTCTCGGAAGCTGTCTGTCATCTTCTCACTCCGCTTGAATTTGGGGTTGCACAGAGGCCGGAAGCAACCATCAGGCGAAACGTGATGACGCCGAAAGACCCACTGGCACGGCAGGAAACGTCAGGGCTCGATTATCAGATCCGGTGCAGTTGCGGACAAAACAGATAGGTCGGAGAAATTGGGAGATGACTCCGAACGCAAATGGCCAAACACGCAGCAGCGGTGAGGAGGAAAAACGCTAATTATCTGGTGGCAGCTCATCTCACGGGAGCCAGCCGTATTTTCAAGTTTCAAGAGTTCGAAATCATTTCAAGAGTTGACACCAGCGTGGGCGCGAGCTTCTCGAATCATGGTTCTCAGGCTGCAACCTATCAACAAATGAGACGCTGTTCCGGTGCAAAGGAATTTCTTGCACAGGGAAATCTGTCAAGTGGAGATGGCGTTGGCGAATGGCAATCTTTATGACAATGGGTTAATTTGCCGAGTAATCAGCACGCCAACATCCAAAATGAGAATGAAACCGTGGCAGTCAACAACTCGGACGTCGACTGACGAGTCACCATGGAACCAATTACGAACCCCATTGGTAATCGTAAGTGACGGTAATTATAGGACGCATGCCGCCTTACGGCAAATACGTGCTATAAACGCTGCAGGCTGGTTCCCTTTCTATGCCTAACTGTGATTGTCTATGCTGAGGGGTTGGATTCGGAATCTGAAAAGTCAGGCCAATAAACTTATTCTCCCGGCGATCTAGCCATTGTCCCCGTCATCATCATTTTAAACACTGGAGATCGTTTTGGCTGCCAAGGGATGTGTAATGGAAGAGGAGATCACATTTCGCCTCAGCAGAAACTGCCCGAGTCCTCCAATGATTGGAGCACTTATTCATGATTGCCATCAAAAGCTGCTACGTAAAAAGCCTAGAAATTGATATGCGCAAGTCACATTTAGTGGCAACTACTGATGAAGTATCACAAGATATTGAGCAAAATATTTTCAGTCATTCTCGAATGGTATGTGCCGAAATGGATAAATAAGTATCAGCGACAATGCCCAAACTGACATCGAGCAACTCACCGAACGACCTTCTTCAATACCTTCCCTCTTAATCCATAACCAACACGCATCTTACAGTCTTGGGACCCGTAGCCACTTCCAACACAGCAGAGGCCGCTCAAGCAGATTTCATTGGCGCTTTCAGTTTCATTTTATTAAGGAAAATATAGGCGAGCGCCTTTCAACTCCCAATTGATTGCAAGCCATAAAAGAAAAGCATTCATAAGTGCGAAGGTGAAAAAGTGATTTTGAACATAATCACGGACAGCTGACAGCCAGTCGAAAAAGAGTAATCATTAACGGTTACGTGTTCATCAAAGTAGTATAAATGCGTATGGGGTAGTGCCTGATTATGTGGGCGGGTGTGAGTCTGGTGATTGGGAAGCCTTATACGCGTCAAGTCTACACTTGAAGGAATTCACACAGGAGGCGATTAAAACATTCCAATGAGCAACCACTCTGTTACTGAAAAAGAACTTTCGTCCATTGATTCTTGATTTCCCTGCGTGTAGTTTTAGGTGATGTCCGCGCAAAGTGGGCGTGCTAGCTTGAGTGAAATAATCAGTGGGATATAAACAACAGTCTACGCCGTTGATAATGCGAACCCCGAATCTTAACCACTTACATCTAGGGATACGAAGCAAGATATCGCAACACAGTTTACTATCGAGTAGATGGCATTTCGGTGTTTCTGCTAGAGCTTCCTGCGCGTAGGGTCCTGTGCGGACACATGCAGGACAATTTTACCGTTGAATCCGACGTTGTCCGCGCTGTGTCTCAGAACAAAGACAACAGAGAGGGGGACTTGCAGGTGAGTTGGGCTAAAGAAATAATAAAATTGCGCACAATCTATCGCACTCTTTGCTTCTTAAACATAAGACCCCTCTGTCAAGGCAGAGGCAAGAAGACCGACGACGTGAGAGTGTGAAGTTGGTTGGCACAGCTTAAACCCACGCCCAGGCGTACAACCACACAGGACTTCTCCGCAACAAACACTGACAGGAATTTTATATCGGCGGAGTAACCTAGCATCCGGGTATTCTATCACTATAAAATGTTGGCATTTCGAAGGACGAGACACGATCTCTGGGACAAGAGCTTTACTAGCCTAACGTTTCGGCTTCCTGCTCGAACCCATTATCGGAGACAAAAGCAGATACGGGTGGTTCATGCACAAGGGGCAGCAGTATATATAGGATGCTGTCGCCATGCTACATGAACATTCACGGCTCCCTCCTTCATCCGGAATCGTCGCGCTTGGTGTGCTTATTTCTTGATGGCCGACATTCGCGTCGTTACTTGCTGCAATTCCATTACGTGCATTGGGTGTTGGCGTGATGACTGCTCAACCATCTGATCCACCGACCCCGGAGTTGGGTAAATTGTTCACTTTTGCGCCCCAGGGTGGCTACTTAATCCGCGTACGCGAAGTCACAGCACCGATACGCGGCTGTCATCTCTTGCGAGAATTTTGGCGTCGTCGAATTTGAATGTATGGCCGGATGTCGTCGAATGAGCTGCAACTTGTGAGTTGGCGTCATTTATCCGCGCCTCTGCAGCTTGTTCGGCCATTCAAGTTCGGAACTGTATTTCGGTTTCTCCGAAGTAGTTGCTTTGTCCGCAACTGCACCAGATCCGATAAACATTTCTAGCCGTGCAGGTGGATCTTTCGGTTTAATTAGCTGACGCTTGATTGATGCCTCCGGTCTGCGTGCAACTCCAACCCCAAGTGTTGCGAGAAGGCGGGTGACAACTGTCGAAACATTCTTGACAAACGGAAGCGCTCGCCAAAATTTGGTGTGCATTAGGGTGGGCCTTTCGTCCTTTTTCGTACAAACCGGTTGACAAAGTTGATCGGGAGGCCATCGGCTTTTAAGTGCCGTCGGAGTTATTGTAGTTCGGCAATCTTGTCTTCCGGCTCACTGCAATGTGCTTCGACACGCCGATAGATCGTCCATGCACACTTGCGTTTTGGCTGATTGGGTGGTTGCTGTTGAAGATCAGTACTTGCATCTTATTTGTAGCTGTCCTGAACATGGGTCTTTAGTCCACCTCAATCTTTGCTTTTTACGCGGGCATCGAATAAAGCCAGCTGGTTGTTCTCTACCTGCTCCATTGCTTATTGAATTTCCGGCAAGATGGCGTTGATATGTTCTTTGAGTGTCAGCATCTGATCCCGTTCGATGACGACGAATGTGTCATCCACATAACAGGACCCAGAAACTCGCTCTGCGGTTTTGGAAGACCGGCGACTCTAAGAGTGGCAGCACCTCCTCGGCAAGGAATCCCCAAATCGCATACTTTTGCCCACGGCCAAGAGTCGTTCACACGACTGTTCGACGGTCGTTTCCGACGTTGCCCACCGCGTGCCACACAGCAAGGTGCATCAGGCAGAATGAATTGTGCGTGGATTAGTTTATAGTGATAGTAGAATGGCGCAGCAAATTCCGCACTCCTTCCTCTCCATTTTCCATCCGAGCCCGGTGCTCTCCTAATTGACGACTATGAGGACGCCTAATTTAATCTCAGGCTGCAGTTAGTTTATACGTTTCAATGGGCATCAGTCATCTGACGCGCTGAGTTCAATTCCTGACGACGACCTCCTTCTCTGACGATGACTATCTAGAGTATCTTAAGTCTGAAAAATAGGTCTTCCCAGGAGCGCAGAAGAGACATGGGATCTGAAGCATCTTGTTGATTATGAATATAATATTTCGGCATTTGTTTTCGGAAGTGGGCCGTTTCCATGAGCAAAGTACTGTGGCTGAGACACCAGCCTTACTGATCCTGCACCACAAACATGATGTCATTCAGAAAATTTCATTAGCTACATACGTATGTCACCGTGCTATTCCCAGTGGACGATGCGCCGGCTGACGGACGTTTTGTGTATTTGCTTTGGCTGAGATACACTGAGAAGGAATCAGTTATCATTGAGATATTTTACATCAATTGTCGTCTAACGTGACAGTCTACATGCTTATAAATGCTAAAATCAGTAATGTTTCCGTGGCAACCAGATCAACCTGCACTTTTTCTGTGCTATTGTGGTGAGGTACCTGACTAATTTAGCTTTGACAATTTAGTCCCATTTTCTTTGACCGCATTGCTTGCTTGAATGTTACGAGAAACGACACACCTGCACAACCCACCTTGCTAGCGTGCTCTGCTGTGGTATTCTGTTGTGAGTTTTCTTAACGTTCAAAAATCGCTATATTATGCATTGGTCCGACTTACTTGCTGCATTTAAGGCTAGGGGCCCGTGAGATATAACTCGTTAGTTCGTGATAACATTACAATTTACAACACTGGTGACTCCCGACGTTGGCGCAGACTTAAGTTCTTTCCTTCTGTAAAGTTTAATGACATTTAACGCCCTGTATCTATTTGCTAAATTTTAGTTCATTTGCATTTCCCGCTAACCTTTTCACGATATTTTGCTACCTATATTTTGCTTATTATGTCTTCCTCAACTCAACAACCTGACGTTCCTGCCGAGTCTGTTCATGCCGTCCATTTCACTTTGCCCGATTTCTGGCAACACGCCCCTTAACTTTATTTTATCCGCATTGAGTCAGCCTTTTACTCCGCCAAAATTGCGAAGGAGTTGTCGAAATACCACAAACTTGTGGAGGTTCTCCCTGCCAAAATTCTCTCACAAGTTCAACCCTTATTAGTGAAACCCCCTGCAGACGCTTCATATTCTGCTCTGAAGGCGGAAATCCTTCGTCTCAATGCTGTATCTCACCGACAACGCTACCACCAGTTGATCAAGGAGGAATCACTGGGCGACCGAAAGCCCTCAGAACTTCTCCGACGAATGCCTACTCTCTTAGGAGACATGCAGGTCGACGAGAAACTCGTTAAAGATATGTTTCTAGAGCGACTTCCTGCATATGTCCAAACGATTTTGGCATCCGGCTCGCAAGACCTTACACTTTCACATCTTGCTGAAATGGCAGACCGAATGATAGAGGTTCAACGGTTCCAGCCACCTTCCTTGCTCAGATTTCCACATCCTCTGCAACGGTTAACGAGCAGTTACTGCAACAGATGTCGGCTATGGCGAATGAGATAGCCTCCCTAAAAGGACAGCTTGCTCGCATTACCTGTAGTCGCTCACCCAGCCGTCATCGTTCACGTTCGCGACCTCGCACAGCCAATTTGTGTTGGTATCAAGCAAACTTTGTCGCCAAGGCTGGCAAATGTTCTTCCCCTTGTTCATTTAAATCGAAACAGGGAAACCAGCCAGCCAGAGAATAGACGCGACCGTTTTCTCTGGCTCTCCCAGCTCAGATCGCACCTTTTATGTCTGCGACAATATGACTCGCAGGCGTTTCCTGGTGGAAACCGGAGCCCAGATCGGCGTGGTTCCCCCCACTCCAGTTGACCGCCGCTGTTCCAGCCCTGGTCTACATCTCCAAGCTGCAAACTGTTCCCCCCTTTACACTTTTGGTAGTCGTTCACTTACCCTAAGCATTGGTTTACGTCGATCATTCTCCTGGATATTTGTGATTGCCGATGTGCCTCATGCAATCCTTGGTTCCGACTTCCTTGCCGAGTTTGATCTTGTTGACTGTCGGCGTTCCTGTCTCGTCGACCGCACAACTGGTCTTTCTGTCCGCGGTCTTACACCCTTTAATGACTCCAGCAATTTATCTGTTCTGGACACAGGTATTGGCCGCCTATGCCGAGACCTGCTCCTCCAACACCCCAACATAATCAAACCCCAGTTTCGCAGTGGTGATGTCCAGCATGACGTTGTCCACCACATTCGCACCTCTGGCCCATCAGTATTCGCACGGCCTAGACGACTGGCTCCGTCCCGTCTGGAAGCGGCGAAGGCCGAATTTGAGCACATGCTGCAACTGGGCATAATTCGCCCGTCCGAGAGTCCATGGGCGTCCCCTCTGCATATGGTGCCCAAGGCGACATCAGACGACTGGCGGCCCTGTGGTGACTATCGCGCCCTCAACAATGCGACCATCCCGGATCGTTATCCCGTCCGTCATCTTCAAGATTTTGCTGGAGCTCTTTTCGGCAAATTGGTTTTCTCGAAGATTGACCTTGTTCGGGCCTTTCATCAGATTCCTGTCGCTCCTGAGGATGTTCCCAAAACTGCCGTCACCACACCATTCGGCCTGTTCGAATTTATTCGCATGCCATTTGGTCTTCGCAATGCTGCCCAAACATTTTAGAGGTTCATTGACCGAGTCCTACGTGGTCTCCCGTTTGTGTACGTCTACATCAATGACCGCTTGGTGGCCAGTCGAAATGCCGAGGAACACAAAGAGCATCTTGCCTTAGTTTTTGACCGCCTCGATCAGTTTGGCGTGGTCATTAACACTTCGATGTGTGTTTTGGGTGTGCCGTCACTTGATTTTCTTGGTCACTATGTCGATGCACAAGGTTTGCGTCCTCTCTCTTCCAAGGTTTAGGCCATTCGTGACTTTCCTCCAACAACCTCCAAGCGTCAGTTGCAACGTTTCCTTGTCATGGTAAACTTTTATCGCCGGTTCCTACCGAACTTTTCCGACCTTATGCTGCCACTCACCAACTTGCTCTCTGTTCCCAAGGGTCCCCTTGAATTACGTGGCCACGCGCTGACTGCTTTTGAGAGAATAAAGACCTCCCTTGCTGATGCTACCTTGCTCACTCATCCTGCTCCAGAAGCCCCATTGTCCCTGATGATTGATTCTTCGACCGCTGCCGTAGGAGCAGTTCAGTTCAGTTCAGTTTATTTGAGGGAAATATAGGTGTTAAACCTTTGAACTCCCTATTTGTTACAAGGAGGCGAACAATAAAAAAAATTTGAAAATTGAAACATCAAACGGCTACAGAGTTTCTTCAAATTGGCAACGTTTTGTAAGCCAGACAGATAAACGAATTGTTTCAAGAGTTAAAAACATTAACGTTACTAAATGTGCTGTACAGTAGTCTGCCTAGGGATAGTTGGTGCTATCTCAGTTTCGGAGGGAGACGAATTGAATGCCAACACACATTTAACAGACATGGGACAATATTAAAAAACAAACGTTACTGAAATATAGGAAGTAATATAACAACATTAATAAACTGTTCGAACGCAATGCTAGACAATCTGTCAGGTGGCATTGTGACGATTGGTGGCAATCTGGTCCAAGTTGCGCTTAAAAGCCTCGACGGAGGTGAACATGACGACACCTGCAGGCAGAGCATTCCATGCCTCGATCACTCTGTTTGAAAAGAAGAACTTCCGAATGTCCAGCTTGGCGCCAGTTACGCGTAGTTTAAGTGGATGACCTCGGAGGTTCGTTGTGGTCTCTAACTCAAAGAAATCAGTAGGTACGAGACAGCAGTCCTGGCCGCGCAGTATACGGAATGTTTGTATAAGGTCGCCTCTTAGCTGTTTGTAACTCAGTAGAAAGAGACCGAGATTGGACAATCGGGTTTCATAGGGTAGTGAACCCTGTCCACCTACGAGTTTGGTTGCCCGCCTCTGAACTTTCTCGAGGATGCTGAGATCTTTAGAGGTCCACGGTTTCCACGCCTGAATGGCGAACTC
>CACRXP010000494.1:453087-475574 GCA_902702965.1 Spirometra erinaceieuropaei
ATACTAATCCATCAACTTTCCGTACAAGTGAACAAATCTTCTGATTGACTCAATTTAATTGGTTAACGTGATTGTAAACGATGGGCCTTATTAATTCCTGCGTATTTCCAGACCGTCGATCACCTGTAAATGACATTTTAATAAAATGCATTTAAAAACGCCACAACCATGAGGCCAGTGTTCGTACAAGACCTGCAGTGCACTATAAAATCTAAAGGTAGCACATATCTGTCTATAAAATTTTAAAAACACTGACACGTACAATAAGATCACAAATATCCCCATGTTTGAAAATTCATATCAACCGCAGCAAACACATTAGATCAAGATGAGGCTGCTGGACTGCCAGAAACTATAAAGTGCTTGCGGACACAAACTAGGGATGTCGGGACTGAATTCTGCCTGAAGTCAATTTGTATTCTACATTAGCATAGACAGTAATGAAGGTGTTCTTTAAATTCCATTTGCGATAGATACAGCGCAATCGTACCTACCTCAGGTATGAGAGAGCAGTTCCTAATATTTGCCACTACCTGCTTCATATCCAATGCCTGTGGATAGAGCAGGTAGGCCGAACGAGGAAACGGGCGTCTCCAGTTGGAATCCTCAACCTCAGCCATGTCGTTAAATGTGTAGGTGCGTCGGTGTGAACGACGTCGTCGGATTTGTCGAGCAAGGACAAACCGGTCGGCACTTCTGCTATTGACGTGGCTGTCCTTCTCAACCTGCACTACGAGAGATAACTCGTAGCTTTTTGTCTTAGGCGAGTACTCGAGGCGCTGCCAACCGGAATGACAGTTACTTGCATTGTTGATCATGGGCACCTCCGAGTGGATAATGGTCAGCCATCTTGCAGTAAACAGATAACAGAGGATACCTATCGTCAAGAGGTAATAAACCATAAGTCTATTAGAACGCGGAACATATTTGAACATCTTGGTTGAGCTGCTGGCTATTCACGCCTCATAAGCGAATCAAGTGGCGTTTTATTGCACATTCACGGCTGTAAAGACCACAATCACTGTTGTATTCGGCACGGCATTTCAACCCGCCAATCAACAGTTACGTGAGTAAAAAGCGCGTCGGACATTTGGCGAAATATTCAAACGTGTTGCCACTTTTCAAATGCCTGTTAGCAATCGGACCATTGACGCGTATTCAGACGTTTTTTGATTGGCATTTGGTTGCACATGAAGCATTGCCGTCGAGGTCTTCATGTGCGTGCGAATGAACTGAGTGCTTAGGAAGATGATCTGCGTTAGGGAACCTCAAACACGTCCATGCTGTGCGTCCCCAAAAACATTAACATGTATTCACAACGTCTATAATAGCGTATCAAAACAGGAAAGCCTGATGCTTAAAAATTGGCAACAAATGAATAATTTTCTTTTTACTAGAAGAGACTTTTGCAAATCGGGGACCTTTGTTGTAAATTGCGCCTCTCTCGCTTTGTGGATGTTTCATTGTCTTTACCTAACAGCCTTACCAAGGACATACCCTAACAATGCATTGACTGCAAATTCGCACCATTACGTTGGTTGTTATAGGGCTCCTGTCACCAAGGTTAATTCGGATATGCTTCAGCAATGACAGCGTCACAATGTATGGACTGAGCTTTTTGCATACCATCAGTTGTTTCGGCGCACGCAAAAAGAAATGTTTGCATAATCAGTACTTCATGTGTCTCATCATTGACACCACGGACTGTTGATAAAGTTAAATAAGCAGAACCTGAACTACAAATATAGTTTTTCAGAAGAAATCCAGAAATAAGTAACATATGTGCACTCAATATTTGCCAAAGACGTAACTGAAGTGATGTACCTATCGATTGACCATTACATAACGTACAAACCTTAACGGTAATCACGCGCATGCAATTTTTATACAATTATGCGTTTTATTTCTAACAAGAATATTAAAACATTAGATCGAAATGTGTGGAAACTTGTCTTGCATTTGCATAGGGTGAACGTCGACGTGTTTATCTGCTCCGAATTACGACGTTTGATTTAGTTTATTAGACGCCCTTCTTTGCCCTGGAAGTCGACGCATTGCGAGACTGAACTCCCGGTGGTTCGCTGGCAGAGTTAGTAAATAGTTAGTCTGCTCTGGCACGACATATGCGTTGGAACATCTTAAATGTGCAAGTGAGTAACCATAGCACGTTCAAAAATTCGTAGTGCTTAGTTCCTGTAACTTCGGCGTTCTCAGCTCACGTGCTCATTACGAAAAATTTTAGAGGAGGTCAAAATCCGTCATCAATCAATCTCAATTTTGAAAATTTTATGCGTGTCAATATATTGTATTTTGTAAAAGCAATGAAATTCAGTAGGAAAATTTAAATGTAATACACAACTCTTTTTGGCAGACTTTAACGCTCCTAATAGCCCTGCAAAGCTACTAAAAACTACCTAGCATAAATAATTTTACAAGCAGAATGCGCGCTTTTAGAATTACGGCAAACACTAATTGAGATAGGATACGCAATGCACCCATCTATCTGGTTAAATACCCTCTCGCACGTTTACTGTCAATAGTGGTGAATAAATTCTTATTAATCTTACCGATGGACTAAGCATTACGTGGCGTCCGAAAATGTATCTGTCAATAGGCCACACATTTTGCTATATATTTGAAGGCCGACAATAAAACACCCCTTCTGATTATTGAAAATAAATCTGTAAGTTCTCGGCCGCATGTCGACTGCCTGTCTGAGATTTGATTGTTGCAGCCTGAAGGACACAAAATTAAATAGGTCACAGTTTGTCATTCAGTAGTACATTTACCTTCTAGCAATCTACCCCCAGATCAGCTGAATGCTAATTGTGCCTTAAACGTCTTTTGAATCAAAAAACAGGGAAAACATGCGTAACTTTATGAATTTCAATGTGAAACAATTGTGCATGAATTCAAGCATTCAACGTTCTGCCCGTTGATTCTTCGAGAGCGTCTATATGAACATCAAAAATTGAAAACTTTGTTTGCATGGAGGGCTACAAATATGGCGACTTATCAAGTAATGACGGGATCTATTCCAAGCTCACAGTGAGTTTTAACCCTCATTTTAGCGTAGTTCTGCATCCACTTTTGCCGCTAAAAGCCAGTCCTATTTTCTTACAGTAAAATGACACAATGTCTGTCAATGACTTTCACAATAAGCAGTTAAACTAACCCCATCGTATAATCTAACCATTAACAAAAATATCTATCTTAAATCCAAATTTTGACAAAAACGCTCGTCTTACCATAAAACCTATGTTGCGGAAAGCGGAAATCATGTAGAGTCATATCCTGTGCCGACCAAAACCTTGGCCTTTACCCCTCTTAAAGAACCCTGATGTTGTAGAAATTCGTCCTTTTTGGCACAAAAGAAAGTAAGTTCTTCTTAAAGCTGAATGTAATCAACGTGAATAATGAAAGAAATACGATAATCAATCGGCAGAATCAGTTCACATTCGGTTGCGAATTAAAAAATTTTATACAAACAAAAGTCACGGTCTCCTTAAGTGTAAACGTTGAAGAAAACATGATTTACTGAAAAATAGATACAACAAAAAAGGCCTTTACTACCTTTCTTTGGAATATATTTAAATGTACTGGGGCAGCGAAAATCGGTAGGAAAGATTCATATTGATTTTGCAATTATCTTCTGACGCGTGTGTTTCTAGCATGTTGCTAGCATAAGATACATTCAATAAACAACACCTAGCCCTGTCCAAAGTACCTCGGACAGGTAGAAGATAATTAGTCTTACAGTCGCCTTAAGGCACATGATACGTGCTATTAAAAGCATAACTTAAGCAGAAGTTAGTGACGTCCTAAATTGTGCAACATATTTTGCCTCTACTCGAAGTCACCACATATTTCTTAATTTGAACCACGTATGCACTTCATCTCAACACGAAAATTATGTGCGAAATCTATACAGGCAGCTCGAAACGGCATGTTATTCTTCGCCGTGTTTTGTTGTGAACGTCAATAAAGGTTATTTCCTTAAGCGGCCCAACATATAAAGACGGTCAAACCAGGACCATACCCATAAAACAATCAACGAGTCAATGACGAATATTGTGCAAGTCACTTACTAACAGTTTTAGTACACTTACAATGGTAAGGGTTCAGTATAAACTCATAGCCTCTTTTGCGCCCTTACGCGTGTGAGACCAGAGCAACCCCTTATGCAACATTGGACCCGGGAAAGGTGGTGAGTAGAGCATATAAAAGACCTAATTGTCACTGTCGGACACAACGTTCCATTTCGCACATGCCCTGTCAACCTTTTGCGCATCAGATATTATATCTCAGAATAACAGCTACTGGTTATAACACTAAACCTTAATATTTAAAGTCGAGTCACAATTGCTTGCTTCGAAATAAAGTTCTGCTTGCGGATGACAACTACAGCAAATAGATAGCAACGATTGATCGGAGGTTCTTTACGAATTCCCTGAAACTGTCCCCATAATAACCCACGCCACACAGCAACTGAGGATGAAATGCGACCTGTTGTACGAGTCAAGATGAATGAAACACGACTCTCAACCAGGACGAACAAACGTTGCACCGAGAATTTAAAGATGCATCATTGAATTTGTATTCTGCCTGCATACATCACTTAACCATTAAACCGACTAAGATGGATGCCAAAAATTCAGAAGGCCCATGCTCGACTTCGCCAACACGCAGATATTGACGAGAGTCGCACCAAGAAGGGACGAGTACTGCTGAAGGCGTTGATGTCGGACATCATCTCTATCAGTAGACACATCGATTTGCCGGCGTGTTATCACGCGCTCCGTCCACTCAACCAGTTGGCGCAGCTCACATCGTCGCGATGTGCAAACAGCGTCACTACGCCGGGGACCATAGTGGAACAGACGGCACAAACCAGACGGAACTACGATATAAATGTTCACAAGTTGCTTTACACTTGTCATGCGAATACTCAATTCATACTGCCAGTTCTGCTAATTAATGCAAATAGGGAATTACTTCGACTTACGATACGCAATTGATTCTAGCATACGCGAAAAGAATGATCATAACAATTGTTTCTATTGCCATTTTTATGCCTGTACATCCCCGATAACGCTAGTGACCCTCGGATCCTGTCCCACCTGTGGAATGAGAGGTTTTCTGATTCACCTTTCTCGGGTTAGTATAGCGAATAGTATGAAGCGGAAAATGAAACAATTCAAAGCTAATATTCAAACAACGTTTTATTTCATTTTAAGTAATCAGACTGTGTTAGTCATCTTTGCGAACAATCATTGGTTAATTAGCACCTATGAGTTTTAGATATCTAGATATTCGACCCATATTACATTTAAAGTTAGGTTTCAATAATGAGGTGAATGTAGTCAACGTACTAACTTCCATAATTTATGCCACTGATAGACTATGTCAGTACTTACAACACTAATCGGGTCTGGTCTCAACGCAGAATATGAAGGCGTTGTTAAGGGCGTTTGTTAATGAATAGATGTCTGAAGCGCATGGGCGCGAGCAAATCGTAACCCGCGTGATTGCATTTTCTCGCGTAAATTGCCGTCTATATAAACTTGAGTATGTGGCCTGTTACGTGGAATCTACTCCGACCTCAGAGTTACCGTCATTCGTCCTCACTTTTAGTGAATCTGCGGCATACGTGGCTGAAGAAACCGCCCAAGTTCGTCGCTGGCGTTCCACTGTCCACTACTGCGTTAAACGACGCAAGAAGTTTACTGCCCCGAAAATGGATTTTCGACCTCATAGCCAACGCCTGGTCTCAACGCAACTCCAAATCCGAGAGGTGTAGGAAGGCGCTGACGACTCTCCTGGTGTTCTTGACAAATCTGAGCACTCCTTAAGGTTTGAGGTCGATTCGGCCTGACCGCTCTTCTCTTTTGAGCTGAACTCTTATATCAAATATTTTATTTCGACAACGTTGTCTTCCGTTACACTACAGTATGCACAGAAGTTTGGCCAAATTATGAAATATCAACGGAAATTCCGAAATGCGTTTTCGCTTTGAAAATACTAACTAAGTAGCGTTGCAAATCCAATCATTGTTTAGCATATTTTTTATTTATATATTTTTATATTGATTTCAGGAAGCCGTCTTTAGAACAAACTTCCTACCGGTCACACGGAAGGATATGCTCTGTAAAAATGACGACTTAAGCATCATACATTTTTCCCATTGCTGTTCGCCGACTATATGTAACAGAAAACATACATAAAAACATTTACTATTTTGTTTATTCGGCATACAATAACGTCTTCTTTCAATTTCATACTCAGAGGAAGGTTATGCATCGCGTTTAACAAGTCTTCAATAATAAGATTTGTAAAACCGTGAAATGGCCGTCCATGATACTTTATTTCTCTAAACTCACGTATGTGGCTTGTGAAGTTAACATTTGGCCCAATTTAACTGCTTAATTTTAGGAAACCCATGTGGTCTCCTCGTACTAGCCTATAAAAGTGTTTGGATTTCTGCAAGCGGAAAATATACGGCTTGCAATTTACATACCTTGCGTGCAATTGTAACGGAAGGTCTGTTTTCAAATTATTCGCTTATCGGAAACGTTTGCAAAAAACTGAACTATGTCCTTTCTTTAAGAATACCATTGGAAGAAGACGTGACGTTCTGTCGAAAGAGTAAGAAATTTAATGATTTTGTGAATGTTGTTTTAGGAATTATCATTGAAATTTTAAAGGTATCAAAAAAGTATGAAAAATGCTTAGTGCCTATGTAGTCGATTTTATAGACGAAAGCCGTCCTCCTGCGACAACTGCAGTTTTATAGAATATTTTTGTACAGAGATTAGTATTACAAAAATATTTAATTAATTTTTTCGAAACAAAAATGCATTGCGCAATTTCGGTTGAAATTTCATGAATTTGCCCACCTACGACATGTAATGTAATATAAAATATGTATCCGTGATGGTGCTATTATATTGCTTATCGTAAATGATACTGTTATGTGTACTAGAGAGAATGCGGAATCAATCAAGCCTTTAAAAGCTCATACGCTTCTCGTATTAACAAACATTATTTGTGGTAGATTCGTGCCATCGAGGAAACCCATATGCTGATTAGACCCACCACTTCAGTTACATTCGAAAGCGCAGATGAAACTTTTTTTCGGACGTTCCCTTGAATGAAGTCTGCGTCTGATTCTAACCGAGTAAAACGCATGTCCACAGATTCAGCCATTGTTGTGTAAATAGTTTTTTTGCGAAATTGTGCATTTCTGGACTCAGCCCTGTAGCACACTTTGTGGATTTACTGAGGAAAACGATTGTACGTAATGGACCTTGGTGGTAACATCGACCATCATTATCACCACCACCACCACCACTACCAGCACCACCACCACCACCACCACCACCACCACCACCATTTCAGATTAAGTTTATGGTCTTACATGGCATTTTAATGTCCTTCATCTCTGACGTTTGTGTTTCTGCATCATGTAGTGCACATTCTTATTCGCTAGTACCTAAATGCCTGGAGCGAATTCAAATTTGTCTTGTTGTCGACAGCACATCAAATTTGGCAGATACGTAGGTTACGTTTGTGGCAATGAAAAGATATCACCAAAGTGACACAGGTAATGTTTAAGATTACGTATGTGGTACTCGGTTAGTAGGGATCGGCAAGAAATCTCAAGTTTATGCAAGGTAGGGTACATTGATAATAATACGCATACCTTATCCACTGGAAAATTTCGTTGGCAGCTTGATCAAAGTAACTCCCAAGAAGCTCTCTTACAGCGTCTCCTTGAAGAGGACTTAGGAGAACATGGATATCCTTTCGGCGGTCCGTATGCCGTGTTCTTCCGGTCGCTTGCCGAAATTGTTTGCAATAAACCTATTAGCATACCTGTTTTCTCGCAGTAATTGCTGGCTTTTTCTATGCCCCTCGTCGATGATGTCCCCCGAAAGCATTTTGTAGACCTTTGCGTATGCGTTTCTACTTTGTTGGGATGGAGGCACGAAATCATCCAAATTCAGTTACTTCCCAGACCATACTTTCTTGCGATAGACGCACCCTCGGACGTCACCGTTAGATCTTCTGTCTAGAGGGGCATCTAGAAAAAAGGGAGGAATGGTCGTTTCCATCTTCATATGAGCCTCATAGACGAGTTTACCTGTTTACCAGCATTAGAGTGGGCAGTTACGTTGGTTGTATTGGTGGTATTTGAGAAATGACATCAATGTTGCAAACACAATGTTCAAGCTTATTTATCTAATGGCTGAGTTAACATTTATCCAGTTTGTACAAAACGAAACGGAACAAATGAAATCCAACCATCTGGTCAATGGCTGCGCCGTCTATTTTTCTATTGCGTTGGTTGTCAGAAATTAGCAGGACACTTAATATCCTGCTTTTAATTATAGTTGCTTTAGCGTGTTTGTCGGAATTCATAATTTTCGATGACTATTTGACAGAAATTCTTGGACTTGATTAACCGTTGTGGAATCCAAGACGGTTAATAACAGTGATGTAACGTCTAACAAGAATTTCAACACTAATAACATTCTGCCTATAGCGGCTGCTAGCTGGTTTTGAGAGAGAACCCGTACAGCACAACATAATGTGTAATTTCCGTATGAAGGACAGATAAGGGCTCCTTAAGCATTGTTTTTTTCCCGATGAAAACCGACGGGATAAACAACCGGTGGTTGAGTGGTTAGAGGCGTTGGACTTCTAACTAACCGGTCGACAGTTCGAGCTCCAGTAGTTTAACAACTCGGGGTTGTGTATTTCTGGCCGCCGACGGATAATGAGCCCGAAATATCAATCGAAATCTCCACTGTGTTTGTCACTAATATCATACTGCATATATTATGCGCCTTATGTGCGGCTGCCGTTTAGACTGGAGAGAGAGAGAACCAAATATGCTCAATGGGAGGAATTAATTGCCTAGAAACGATCGTTGAGCTTCAATCTACCGATAACATTACGTTTGCTTCAGCAGCTGCTAGCCGAACGAACACACGAACAGAGAGCGACACACGATGCTGCACTGGAGAATACATTTCATAGTCCGCCTGCCAAAACGTCATCCAAGAACGACAAGCTGATGCGCAACCTATTGTCGAAGGAGCCGGCCTAGCAAATGCAGGTTTTAAGGCATAAGAACATATCAAACACAACCAGTGCCGAATCTGCCAACACAATGGCAGCAGTGGAACCAAGTCCCTGTGAATAAGAAGCGATCCGCGGCTGTACCAGACAGGCTTAGATTACACTTACAATGATAAACGCTTTCTGGGCAATCGTCATTTCTATGTTCCACGCGAATATAACCTGAAACGGATCTTCGGATCTTTGTAAAATGCGTTTAAATCTTAAGCTGTCTGGAGAAACTATCGTTATAGCGAGTTCTTTCTGCTGTTTATCGAGTACATTTCGTGTAATTCTGGGCCGTATTTGGAAGTTCGTTGTGTAAGCACTTTTACTGCATTTTACTGAGCAGGTCAATGTTTCAAAATTTGTTAGTTTTGTTAATTAAGGTTGCGGAGTAGTTACGGCACTTGGTGTTGCCTCTAATGAAAATAAACTATTCTTTGAGTATTTAAGGTAATTCTCCATCAGATCAGATCAGATGTAGTAAGGGAAAAGTAGGCGAGCGCCTTTGAACTCCCTTTTGGTTACAATAACGTCATAAAAAACAATGTGCAGGCAAGTGTGAAAAAAAATTAGGTAAGTAATTACATACAAAAAGCATTGGTCACTGGTATGATCATGTCTGTGAATGCCTTCTATGTCAAAATTGTACAATATCCAGTGCGGTCCTGAATGGACCAAGTAATATCAAAGCAAGCGCATATGTGGCGGTCAGGAGATAGCGAAAAGTGTAAAACGTAATGTTACTAAAATATAGGGAGTAGCATGCTTTGTAACATAAAACATTGGATGGGACGGGTGGCACAGGGGGGAATTCGTTAGTTTCTGAAGCTGTGGAGGTACATATCCCTGTACTGGTCAAGCTTTCTCTTAAATGAGTCCACAGATGAGGACATGACGACATCCACAGGCAGGGCGTTCTATGCCTTTACCACTCTGTGGCTGAAGAAGGACCTCCTTGCGTCCAGTCTCGCTCCTGTCACGCGTAGTTTCGGAGGGTGTCCTCTCAAGCTAGTAGTGGCGGCCAGCTCAAAGAAGTCGCCGGATGCGAGGCAGCAGTCCTGACCCTGTAACATTCTAAACGTTTTAATTAAGTCGCCACGGAGTTGTCTGTAGTCCAGGGGAGAGAGGTAAAGATTTGAAAGTCTGTTTTCGTAAGGTAGGTTTTTTATGACCTCTGACAAGCTTGGTTGCCCGTCGTTGGACATTTTCGAGGGTGGTACGATCCTTAAAAGTCCAGGGTCTCCAGGCCTGGATGGCAAATTCTAACTGTGGGCGCACAAACATCCCGAAAACCCGGCGAAAGCACTCTTCATCGAACTTGGCAAATGCCGTAAATTTTGCCTTAGTTAGGTGCACGTGAATCAGTGTTCATTAAGTCTCCAGTCCGCTTCTGATTAACTGTTATTTGAACAGGTGGCACAAACCAACCGATCCTTTCAAAGTTAATTCAGTTTCGACAACAGTCGTCGGCGTCTCCTCGTAACACTTTCGTCTCAATAATGTATATACTTCCCGAAATCATGTGATGTTACCACAAGAACTACTTGTTTATGACGGACGATCTCGTAGCAATTGGTCTTAGAAGCAACCTATTCGGGTGAGTTTATCGTGTTTACATCGATTTACTACTTTGTTTTCATACGCACTTTTGCTCAACGCGCGCAACCCTCGCGGAAGGTCCAGTCGAAGTTGTGAAATAATTTCGGGCTGAGGGCATGTTTGATGTCCCTTAGTTACCCAGCACGTAGGAGAATGTGACGCAGACTCATTCTGTCACTTTTCGGAGAATTTCTGACTTCTTTGACTGCATCGCCCTTTTCTGCCACTCTCTCCGATGCCGGATTGAAGTGAGAATTCGACTCGCGGTTTGAATTTTGAGATGCAAGAAGGAAGTTTTTCAATTGAGTCGCTTCACTGAAAACGAATGTATTTCATCAAAAAGTGGATTAAACGCCTTTCTGACAGCGATCCTCCAGCCACCTCCGCCGATACTCTTATCATTCGATCAGAACAAACTTCAGCAAAAACGGTCTTTCTGTCGGAAACCTCGGCTTGTCTACAGGGCCTTCCTATCAAATATACCTTCACCAACTGCTCACCGAAGTTACGAGCAACATCTACGAAAAGGCTGAGTTGATATTCCTACATTGCTTTGTGTGCTGCTTAAATTCAGACAACTGGAGTTGTCTCACGTTACCACAGATTTACCTGAAAAAGCGTTCTCTGGAATTTTTCGGCGTACCCAGCATAAGCATAGACACTGTCCTCAGCTGTGCCTTAGGAAATAGCTTGTCATTCCTGCAGTTTTTTTCCGTTTTGCATAAGTCCACTACATAACGAAGAATTGCGCAGCCACCCAAAGTAATGTGCTGCATGACGGAATCGATCCAACGACCGTCGGCATTTCAGTCGCGCACGCTAATCCATCGGCCACCGCCGTCCCACGGCGAGCGATGTCGCAAAGTTTACTTAATAGTAAATGCGATATTGCAGTGGATGCCAGATATTGGCCGGCAAAATCAACCGCCTTGAGGAAGAGATGGAAAAGATGAAAACTCTTCTGCAATGTAAACTAGACACACTTAACGATGCGAATGTTCCTGTTGGACGAATAACTACAAGTAGGGCCAAAGGACGTCGCACAAAATACACGCCCTCATACCCTCTGCAGCCGTCACGGCTGACCTAGCACAAACACATAAAAATTTATTGGGACCAATAAATTTCGTGACGGCTTTTCAACTGCAGCCCGTCTCCGTATAACATAGGTAACGAATGAAAGCGCACAGCAGTATGAATTTGTACAGAATGGCAGTGCATAAGAGCAAGGTCAAAGTTCAAAACAATCAATAAACAGATAAGGCGTCCACATGAGCATCAAAAAGGAAAAAAAGGGAGACGAAATGTTAACAACAAATCACAGTCAGGGGAAAAATAGAGGCGTTAGATTTCCAAGGCAATTGCAGATTGATCACGTGATCTAACTGCTTGCACAGGTCTGGTCTCGAGCTCCGTATGTATGCAGCTTCCAAATAACGCAAGGTTCGAGTTGTACGTGCTCGCACAAGCACTCGAAAGGATGCCTTACGGTCGACAACATGACCGCTATCTAACAGGTGTTACGTTATATACTAAAGGGGGGGGTACTATTTTCCTGTTTGAGAGCCAATTAGGGCAAATGCTCAGCGGCCCTGGTTGCCAATTGCCTTTGTGTTCGCCCAATATACTTGCATCCGCAAGTGCATGTGAATTCATACACACCATTGGGGGTGGCGTGCATTGGCAAGGCATCCTTTGCCCGGTTAATTGAAAGGCTTTTTGTGGAACTGATGAAGATAAGCTCTGCTGCGTTGTACGTTCTTTCTATAGTGTAACGCAAGCGTCGCTTGATTGTGTTTGAGACGTTGTCACCCTTAAAAGGTAGACAAATTATAACGGGCTTCTTCGGAACGGACTGTTCCGTCAACTTTGGCCGTAAATGGTTGCTGTACTTCTGAATGAAGCGCGCAGGATAACCACAATTAAGTAATGCTTTTTTGTTATGGACAGTTTCTGTATCTATGGTCTCCCTGGAGCAAATATTTCTCGCTTTTTAAAAAAAGTATGTACTAGATTACGTTTCCATTGTATTGGCGCAAAGCTTTTAAAATATAGGTATTGCCCTTTCCGCGTAATCTTGTGGAAGACGGAGCGTCTTATTGAACCATCATCCTCTCTAAACATGAGGACGTCAAGGAAGGGTAACTTGTTAAACTGCTGCATTTCCATCGTAAATTTGATTTTAGGATGCAGATTATTCATCAGGCAAAGTAGGCCGGAGGCGTCTTCCTTGTTCTAAACAATCGTGAATATATCATCCACGTATCTCCTGTATAATGTTGTCATGTTTAATTCTGAGGACACCTTTTCTTCTAGGTAACCCATAAAACAACGGCTAGGGTTGGCCCAAGTGGACTACACATTGCGACTTCGTCAATTTGTCTGTAAAGTTCCCCATTAAGTTGTTTCGAAGAGACAGGAGAGAGCGTCAAGGAGGAGGAGGACTCACGTACGTAAAAGACGGCCTGCTTGTGTCAGATAAAACAGAACAATTCGCATGCAGCACCAAAGTATCTGGCTCACTATAAGGGTACCAGGATCACATATCCTTGATGTTGTGACCGTCTATCGACCACAGCGGAGTGACCCCGAGGCTGACGCTCGTCTGTTAGAGGAGCTAGGACGATTCGCTCTCCGGCCTGACGTCCTAATCATGGGCGAATTCAATGCACCGCTCATTGATTGGAGTTCACTATAGGCGCACGGCCCATAACTTGCTTTCGGCCGACGCTTCTTGGACATGGCACTCAGGTCAATTCTCACACAGCACGTCCTATTTCCCACGAGGGTCCGTGAGTGGCAGCAGTCAAACTGCTTGGACCTGGTGCTCACGAAACCGATGGACAGCATAAATGAGGTACAATGTCTGCCTCCCTTAGGTCGAAGCGTCCACGTCGTACTTCATTGGGACTATTCAATCTTTTCCGTGCCTGAACAGCCCACCAAAATTAGTAGAAATATTTGGCGTGGGGACTTCGATCAAATGAAGACCGAAATCAACAATACGGACTGGTAATCAGCGTTTTCCGGAAAGCTAACGGAGGATTGGAAATGGTTCAGTGAATTTTTGCATTTTCTCTTGACAAACCACTGCCCTGTGGCTGACCCAGGCGTTAAAAAAAGAAATAAAGAAAAAGCGGAGATTGTGGCAGAAATCTCTTACTGAAGAGGGTCCTGTATCCATAAACGCATACAAAACACAGAGGAACTTAGTCAAGCAATTTACCCTCAGGACACGGCAAATTTTGAAAAAGACCTATTACATCGTGCTATGGAAAATCCAAAATTATTCTACAGCTACAGAAGAAGCAGCACACGAAATAGAGATCCAATCCCCCTTTTGAAGGCAAGCGGAGACGCAGAGATTTGTGAGAATGCAGAAAAATCTGAGCATTTTCACAGTTTTTCGAATATATCTTTACTAGTGAAAGCGCATTTACTCCTCCCGACTACGACTTCAATGAGGGTCTTAAAATTGAGTCGGTGTCTTTTAATGACGGTTCGCAAAGAGCTAATAATGCTAAGTGAGTCGAAATTACCAGGTTCAGACGACATACCGCCTAAGTTACTGAAGGAGCTCGCTGCCGAACTAGCCAAACCATTGTCCATGCTTTTGCAAGCCTCATTCGAAGCCGGCTGCTTGCCCGCGGACTGAAAATCTGTGCGGATCACACTACTGCATAAAGGAGGCAGCAAGGCCTCTGCAAACAATTACAGGCCAATTAGTCTCACCTCCATCTGTTCTAAACTCATGAAGAAAATAATCAAACGAGAACTAATGCGCTTCCTAGAGCAGCATAATTTATTATCTGATGTGCAGCCTGGGTTTCGTAGCGGCAGGTCTTGCGTGAATAACTTGCTCAACTGTTTGGAACGTGGTGGTGGCGGTTGTACTGGAGGCTGCGGTGGTAGTCGTTGTTTTAAATAAGGTGCCTTATGTCGTCGGAAACTTTCCGTTAAATCAGTTTACAAAATTGACTAAGGGGCTGCTGTCCAACACTATGCGATTTTGCAAGAATCTTATCTATAGAATGATGTCTTAATCAGTGGGCATGCTTCATACTCGGCCAGTTTAATCTGCAGTTTTAAGAATAAGCTTCATTTGCGGAACGTCAATGAAAAACTAATCTTCGAACAAACTCAGAACGAAGCGTGCTAACAAATGCAACTAAGGTTGTTTGTCAAATCTGACAGACGTTTACTCGATGCTATGGTGTGGGCACGAATGATGTGTGCTGGTAGGAGAGGGAAATGAGCTTTTAAAGAACTGATTAGTCCTGCATTTTGTGTAACGCCTGCATAAGTTGTCTTTACGGTGGAAACGAAGAAATGCTAAGGAGTGCCATGCCAAACAAGAGGTTGCGTATCCAAACCAGAAGCAAACTACATCGCCAACAGTCCAAATTAGGCTCTACGTTTACTAGACGGCGACAATTCATTCTCGGGTGAGTGCTTCTGACTTGATGTCAAACAGCATAAACATTTTATATCAGCAGTTAATTTGACAGATTTTGAATGACTGATTTAGCTGACTGTGAAAAACTCGGCGCCCCGGTGGGAGTTGAACTAAAGACAGCAAGGGAAGTCACACGACCCCACCAGAAGGCGTGATTGAAACCATATTTGGATGGAGCTGCACGTCCATCCTGCTTCAGCGCCTGGAATCTACCAAATTGGATACATTAAGCTGACTGTTCAAGCAGAAAAAATCATCGTTGGAGCAGAAGACGTCTAAAAATCTCTAGCGCATTTAGCACAGTTGTGGACCGTGGAACTTCATCGACGATTTTTGGCGGTTTCTTCAGTCACGCATGCCGAACCTAGAGTAAACGTGAGAAAGAATGACGGTAACTCGGAGGTCGGAGTTCATTCCATGGGACAAGCCACATAATCAATTAGTGAGAACGGGAAACTGTGTGATTTGCAAAGTACTCGAGTCAATGCGCTTCAATCATATATGCATTAACAAACGCATTTAACGACGCCTTCATCGTCTGCATTTAAACTGAAGAGGGATACAATGCCATGGGCTTACTTAGTGTGCAACTGGTGTAACTGATGGAAACGACCATCTTTACAAAATTCTCCACATTACCAAACCCTAACTTTAAACGTAATTAGGGTCCCATATGTAGATATTTAAAACTGACTGGGTTTAATTAATAAGGGCTTTTTCGAAAATGTGAGTTAGGCGGACTGATTACTAAAAATCAAGTCGAAAATTGGTTGAATTTTTTGTTTGAACGAATTCTTGTTTCTCCTTCACACGACTCGCTATCATTCCCCGACTTAGGTGAATCAGGAAACCTCTCATTCGAATGTTGGGACAGGATCCGAATGTCACTAGCGTTATCAATGTTGTAGAGGCGCAACAAATGTCAGTATTCGAGTTAGTTGCAGATTCACAGCGTGAGAGCCGACGTCATTTGTCGCACCGCTGCTGCGGGACTTGCCGTCCACATTTAGAACAGTTTTTTTCGGTTTCTCCGGTGTATTTCGTTAGTGCGCAACTGCACCGGATTAAATTAAAGATTACACACTTTTCTCGCTGCGGCAATTGTTTTTAGGTAACATTAGCGGATAGCCAATGATCGCCCCCATTCTCTGCGCAAATCCATTCGCAAGTGGTGTGAGAAGACGACAGACAGCCTCCAACAGGTTTTGCCAAGCTAAGGCGCTCGTATAGGTTTAGGGTCCGTACAATTTTGCCTTTCATCTCGTTCTGGTGTCTACCACTTATATAATTTGCGCGGGTAACTGTTGTTTTGAACGCCCCACAATGTTATTTTTGTTGGGAAATCTTAGCTTTGAGCTCACAGTCGTACGTATCAACATGCTGATAGTGCTTCCATACGCAGTTGTGTTCCTGGTTGACTGGATAGTTAAATTTAATAATTAGATCCGGCGTAGTGTTTGTTACTTTTCTGAGCGCCCTGATGCTTAGGACACTGTAATCATTGCTTCCATAGACAAGCACGCATTTACTAGTGTGAATATCAACAATTATCATGCCCGTTTCTCTATGTCTGCCAGAATCAGCTGAACATATCTCAGTCAACGCTTTTCCACGCTTTTAAGTGCCTCCGTGGAGACGCTTCAAAAGCGTCTATGCTAGGCATAGAGGACAAGGTACTGGAGCAGATGCAGTCACATAGATCGTATGATCAAAGTAAACTGATGACCTCGTTTATATTGTCTACGAAGACAGCTACTAAAGCACGAAATCTCTGGCAGGATAGGTATGAGTTTGCGGCTAAATGTCGCAAGGTGCACGGTATTTAGCGTGAAAGGCGGAAGCATTTTTATATGATCTCACAATGACAGATATTGCCGTCTGCCTACGTACTGCCGCCATATTTGTCGTTTCTGTTCACAGTTCCTCACGCAGTCTCAACAAACGAAACCCGCATTTTCTTTGGAACCTGACATATCCTCTCTCGTAGGCCGTCACTTTTCCAACCATTTCGTTTCCTGAATTGTTGGCATTCGTTTTAGTTGTTTTTATTGTTAAGGGATGTGAGCAGGCAGAATGTCGATCAGCCGAATTCAAATTTAATGATGCATCTTGAATTCTCGGTGCAACGTCTGTTCGTCTTGGTTGAGAGCCGTATTTCTTTCTTCTTGACACGCACTACTGGCCGCACTTACATCCTGATATGCTTTGTGATATAGGTTAATTTATGGACAGATTTGCAGAAGTTGTACACTACTAATGATCGATGGTTTCGGTCTCATTTTGTAGTTGTCATCTGCAAGCCGAAGTTAAGTTTCAAGCAGGTAATTGTGACTCGAAGTTTAATATCAGGGTTTAGTTTTATAATCGGTGGTGGTTAATCTGATATACGATATTGGCTACCAGATTTTCGGCACGTAAAACGCAAAATGGGGTGCTGTGCCCGAAAATGACAATCAGATCGTTTACGCGCTCTACACACCACATTGCTCGGGCACAATGTGGCATGAGTGATGACACTTTCTCACACGCGTGCGAGCGGCTGTTTTGCCGTCTTTGCATGTTGTCCCGCTGGAAGAATTTATCTTTATTTATCTTTCCATCAAAACATTGGGAAGAAAAACATGCCGTTTTAAACTGCGTACATTGATAGCTCCAACAGGCTTTCGTTGTGATAACAATTGCATTCGTGGTCTAGATTTATAAATATGTGATTACTGTGAGTAGAGGCGAAGTATGTTGCACAAATTATGATGTCATCAAGTTTTTGCATTTGTTTTGTTTTATAAATAGCACGTATTTTTAATTATTATTAATATTTTTTCCGCTGGCTTTTGATATTACATACAGAGCAAGGTGTTGAATTTGAAACTCAGAAACACATTCGGCAGAAAATTATTACATAAGTAGTATGTATTTCCTTTGCGCATTCTCGACGCCCTTGTCCATGGGAATATATTTTTTCAAAAAACGCACTATAAAAATATCGTTTATTTTATTTATTTTGCAGCAGATCACATCTGCTTTATAGTGAACATTTTACGAGGCCATATCTTATGTTTGCACATTATTTTTTATTATCGCATAAATATGGACTTATTCGGTATTCACGCTGTCTACATTCCGTGTAAATAAGAACTTACTTACTTATATGTCAATATAGGCGACTGTCTACGAAACTGCGGTTCATTTACGGAAAAGGTTTACGATTGGGTCGAATGGTTAAGGTTTGAGCCGCCATACGCTTTGAATCTGTACCATTTCAGCTTGCTGTAACATGGGTTTTAGACTTAGGACGAGAGTTAGGGTTGCATTTTCGGCTTAAAGTAGACACAACGGTTAATGGTTGGATTATACTTTAGGGTTCGTTTGACTGCTTATGGCTAAATTCATTGACAATCTTTGCGTCATTTTTACCGTTAGGACTTACGGCTGGCTTTGGCGGCAACTGTCGACCCAAAACAACGTCCAGTGAAAGCCGATATGAGCTTGGAATAGTCCCCGTTACTACGTAATCAGTCGCTATACAGGCACACTTTTCAATTTTTGCTGTTTATCTAGACGATCACGAAGTATCAACCGGTGGAACTTTGAACGCACAATGCACAATATTCCACACACGATGTCTTGGAGGTACGCATATTGCCCTGTTTCTCGACTCAAAAGACGTTTCAGACATCCTCTATGATTCCAATGATCAGAAATGTGATTACTAGAAGTTAATTGTATTACTGAATGACTAACTGGGGCCTTTTTCGCATTTTTGCCTTAACCTGTAACAATGAAATCTCAGACTGGCATTATACATGCGACCGCGAGCATTAGAATTTATTGTCAGTAATCAGTTGGGGCGCTATAATATCAGCTTTCAAAAATAGAGCAAATATATGTGCCACATTTCCAGAAGCCTTATCCGTCGCCAAGTAATGCTTAGTCCATCGGTAAGATTAACAATTTATCATGCACCATTATTGACTTGCGTATGGACATTTAGCCAGAGTGATATGTGCATTAACTATCCTATCTCAATAAGTGTTTGTGGAGATTCAAAAAGGGTACATTCTTCTTAATGAGTACTTATGCAAGGTTGGTTTATTGATATCTTGTAGGGCTACCTGGAATGTTTAATTCACGCTAGGACGCCGGCTTTAGAATGTGCGTCTTTTTGGTCGCATGTGAAGTTTATGCTTTATATAAATGGCTACGTATTATTTTTAAGTTTTCGTGCCAAATTTCAATTCAACTTGATGATGGCTTAATGACAAATTTTGTCTTCGGTAAATTCTTCTTAGTGGAGAAGTTTATTTATTTCAAAGTCAATTTAGATTCTTGAGTAACTTCTGGACCCAACCCCCGTTAAACTTACATCCAGAGTTTCAAAACTGCATTCCGCCAGACGGTGATATTGATTATCAGAAAGTGCCCCATGCCCTAGGAAAGAGGCAATAAAAGAAACATAGATCTGTGCGCTTGCTATAGACCAGGATGCATACTTTACAGGCAGCCTTTATACGCCTCTCTATGCATAGCTGTATAAACGGACATTTCTATTTTTTCACAAGAACACTACACATTCTTTCGAAGTAACAATGCAGAAAGGCGTAATGTGCTACCATAGGAGTACAACGAACACCGGATCGAAATATACTGCTATATAAATTTTCATTTTACTTTTCTGAACAACTATTTTAAAACTTCGTAATCAGCTTACTTGCTGACTTGACTGAAATAATTTAGGAGTAGGTTGTCCCATGGACAATTTTACCTATATAAACTATTCGGGTAGAAAGTAAGGACCACGATTTTGGCATAAATATTATCCTATAGTATGCCTACTGTTATCCTTATAGGAACTGCCTGACCGAATCGTCAAGAAAAGAATCATAAATATCTCAAGAAAGATACATGATTGTTTTATTCGCTTGACGTTTTGTATTGCTGTTCAAACCCATCATCAGTGGAAATTACAGGCAGGGATTTTACGTGCACAAGAGGCTGCAGAATTTATAGGATGCAGTCGCCATGCCACCAAATACCTCTGAATATTCACGGCTTCCCCCATTCCTTCAGCTATGATCGCTGTAATAGTTGAGATGGGTGTTTTATGGCTGTCTATCGCGTCTTTAGTTGCCGCAATTTCATCATAGGTGTTGCATTTTGGCGTAGTAATTGCTCTAACCCACCTAATCAACCGTACCGCCGAAAGCCAAAATAGGCGTTTGATTTGGAAAGATTCTTTAGATGGGACAATTACATTCAATTATTTCTGTCACGGCTGTAGGCAGCATTTCAAATGAGTTCTTTTATGCAATATTCTCTGTGAAAAATGTCCATTTATGCGACGTGTATTTACATACTGATTTTCGATGTGTATAGATTTAAATTTGTATACATCCACAAATATATTCTCGTTTGCCTTTACTTGGTAGACAATTGTGCCTTCTTCCAAGTCGATGCTTGGAGAGGTGGTATTCAGTCTTTCAGAATCGCTGTCATTTTTCGAAAAGTTGTTTGATCCGCCTGTAGTTACACATATATTAAGGGTTTCCAAACTACATGCTGCAAACATTTACACATGGAATATCGCAAAGGTATTTTTGTTGTTAGGAGATGCCATTTATATACACATAAAGGATGCCTCATGTATTTTACAAGATTATTTGCTGCCGTATAGGAATACTGGCAACTTTGCAACCAATATTAGAAATACAGAAACTACAATAAAATGCAGTTGTTGCTCATGAGTACGGAATTACTAGTTGGCAAGACTGAATTGCTACGTTAAACGAAATCATATCCCGTTGACCCATGTGTTAAAAGCGTCGCAGCTGCAGTTAATAAAACGCACGAGATTTCGGACGTGTAAGTAGTACGCAACTGCACATTTTTAGTGGTTTAGCGCACATGTGTCGCTCAGAAAAAACGCAGAGTTTTTTTGCATTTTCAATGAACTTTCAAGACTTTTGTTTACCGATTTGCGGGTCAATAGTGAAATGCGTATACTACCACCGGAAGTGTCATAAGACAAAGGCTGAAAAATGGTCAAGTCTCGCCTACATAGCAATTTAAATTAGGTTTTTGTGTATTTAGTTCGCTGTGGCTCTCAAGTGGCCGACATTTATGTGATTTCACTGCATTTTAAATGAGAGCCTTTAATCGTTTTGCGGCAAATATACCAGCTAAAATACAGTCTCCTAAAGATTCCACGGACAGTTTTCAAACATTAATGAAAACTGCATGTATTATGGTGCGTTCAGACAAAAATTAACCAGCTAAATTAAAGAAAGTGGGAATGTATTCGGGAAACTAAAGTAAATATCTCACTATATCCTCATTCTGAGAGGCGGTTGAATTCAGAATATGAACAGACGGTGGGTTTGATTTTGCGCAAATTTGGGATTGACATGTGGGGAGGGCAAAGTAGCTTTTAATTGACTTGACATATCTTTATTTATGTGTTTAAAATAAATAAAGGAATTGTTTAAAAACTACCCACACGACAGGGTTGCGTGGGTTAGCCATAATTCCTGTGTGTTAGTCTGTAGCAGATTGACCGCGCACATTGCGAACGTCAGTCACAATTCGCTGTGTTATGCCTGCTTGTTGACACGCCAATAAACTTACTTTAATTTAATGGGTATATCCCGACCATATTATTTACTTATCGCTTCCCTTGACAATGCCTGTAAATTGGCGTTAAATAAAATTATCTGAATTATCTATTTTTTAAGAAGAGGTCCTTCATTATCCCTTATGTGCTTTTGGGGGATGCGCTCGGACTTATATTTTGAAGTTAATACGTTTTGGGTAATTCAGGTAACAATTAATATCATAAGATAAGTTGGGTCGGAATTTTTTAGATTTCCTCCGAAATAATTGTAGAAAAATATTCTATTACTTTTTTCTCTTCTAGACAGATTTAACGAGTTGTTGTTTATGCCCAATGTCATTTTAAGCGTAATTTACGATTCAGCCTAATTCAAGATTAACTGTTGAGGCTATGGATGGGTTCACAGTGGTACCCTCTTTCTCAGAACTTTAGTGAGATGTTTGTCAGAGTCCTACTCAATTACGTTAGAATCACCTATATAGTTATCACACCTCAATTTCACCACATGTTATAAATGCGCATTCCCGATGACATCCACTGGACTCTGGTCTACCAACTGAATTGGTCCAGTCGCGTTCACCACCTTAGCGACATCTTATAATGCTTTGAAGATCTCGCTCATGCACACGCAGATCGCCCCGATAGTTTGGATGGCCTCACTGTTGACTGGCACGAATAGAGCATTTCATTGTGGGC
>CACRXP010000494.1:475753-497467 GCA_902702965.1 Spirometra erinaceieuropaei
AATCTGTAAACAGAAATCTTGGAATTTCAAACAAAGTAAATAAATTATGCATCTGCTCTGCGCAAAACATATGTGCTGGAACATCACAAATGTGCAGCTGTGTTCATCTGACCCGTCCGAAATCTCGTGGGTTTTATTTACTACAGCTGCCACGGTCAAAACCCGTGGGTGAAAATTTCAAGATTTCGAAGTCTGGGTCATCAGACCGTGTGATCTGCGTTTACCGACTAATAGTTCGATATTCGTAAACAAAAACTGCACTTTACGGAGGTCTTTCATTGTGCGAGACTAAGTTCCGCCATCGATTAATGTTCGACCATTTCTGTACGTTTCACATGCTAATTTTCTAACGAAACTTTCTCCGAAGTTTTGAGATGTATTTTCGATTCGAAAAGATTACTTGAGCAGCATCGCGATATTAATGGTTTTCTAGTATATTCATGAAACAGTCCACTAGTGTCAGTAATCGGGCTTTGAAACAAACTACTTTTGATCATCTACAAAACGTAAACACCACAAAATTTGGTGCACTTGTAATATGACATTATTGTCTGTCAATATCATTACGCATTTAGATCTCTTTCGTAGAAAATACGAGAAACATATTGTAGCCATATTTGGACTTGGAAGCACATACTGTCCTTTCCGTGTTTCATGCGTCAAGCCTGGGTACATTTTGTTTTTAGAAATATTTTTTGATTAATTGCAGGGTAGCTCACAAAATCTCATCTCCAACACGGTCAAAATTGGCACAAACTATATTTCATTCGCTATGGCCACTGAGTTATTGAAATGTATGGGGTTGTACTGCACTTCGAATGCCGCCTATTAATCGCATTCTGGCAACAGGCCCTGTTACATAGTCAACGCATCGAACTGTGCGAAGATTCACAGTACTAACAACACAGTTATTAGTGCGGTAAATTGTCGTACAATTTTATATTAATGGCTGCCTGTTGGCGGTTTGTGAATAGTAAGCGGTTATTCCGCAGTAGCTAGCGGATTTCAGTTGATATATTCATATAAAGATTTGGACCGTGCCTGAAAAGGCTAGTGTTACGAGATTTTCTCCAAGTTCGCGCATTAGTTTCCTTAGAAATTAAACATCGTAGATTACACCGACCAGGTATTCCACCAAGCGTATGATTTCTACCAATCTCTGGTACGTTCGTGCAAGCCAGTGACATTTGTCCGCGTGTCCTCAAGGGGCCCACGATAATGGCATTTATTAACCTGCCGAATTCTCATTGTAAACTTTTGGTGAGATTTCTAATGCTTATGTCCGCGCTTCCGTAACAGGGATGCGTAAACCTCCTCGAAGGTGGAAGTTGTAACTCATGTGATGTGAGATATAATATTTTCAGCCACGAAACCGAAATTACGACCATCCCTGTATTTAGGGAACCTGGCCTCTTTTTTTATTTTTGTCATATCTTAAATCGTTTTCTAGCCACTTTTATCGCGAATTTACCATCTTATCGCAATGGTCTTACTTTAGCCTCACCCTTACGTTATTTTTAGAATAATCCTTAAATATACGGGCAGAATTGAATAAATGATTTTGGCGTCGACGAAACTAGTTTATTAAATCCTTCCGCCACCGTACCATGTCCCAAAAACATTACATTTATGAACCGAAATTATCAGAAAAAAGTAGTTGGCTCGGTAAGGGATGTCCTTCACAAGGAAATTATAAAGCAGGCGTAATTTTAAGTCATTTTAAAGGATAGAGGTAGTTAAGGGGTGCAAACAGAACCAAATCCTTTCTAACACCCCTCGGCACTTTTTTGTACATATGTGGACGAGACTGAAAGTGGAGATCCAACTTTGCCATGACCAAACCTAACCAGGCATCGTCTATTGGAAGCTGCAGAGTAAAGTACATGGTTAATGCTATTTCCTGGAGAACATCAGCGCCAAGGACGTAGAAGTTGCCGGGGGCAAACGGCGCGTGGTAAGGCCAGGGCACCTCGCGCTTGGAGACGGACCACTTTGAGTTGATCCTTAAGGGTAACGGACGACTAACCTTGAAATGATTATGTGGCCTACCCCAAGTCACCCGTCGAATTTGTGTGTCAGTGAGGTCCCTCAGTTCGGCCTTCATAAGGCCTACATTGAAGGCAAAATCATCATCAAGGAGTATGAAGACAGGGAGTCGTTTTTGAAAAGTGAAATGCGGAAGACAGAAAAGAGAGGCAAATTGAAATGTGTGGAATAATTTAAGACTGAGGTTGTAATAGGTGTCCTCGTAGTCTCCCAGTACGAGGTCGCCGTTCACTCTAGCTTCTTCTGTTAGATTTCTCAGAACCTCTGATCTCCTTGTTTGCATCTCCTCCATGGCCTCTCCTGCCCGGTCTGGCAGTGAGATGTTGAAGCATTCCCGTTGGAAGAACCGACCTCCGTTGCTTCGGGGCAGTCCTACTGAGAAGACCATAGCCATGCGGAATTCAGATTCGCGATGGGTTTCTTTAACATAAACCCTCCGTATACGATCTCGATCAGCAAAATTGTAGACAGCGGACTTCACTATCACAATGGCATCCAGAGTACTCTCGACTGATTACCCTGTCACGCAGACGGTCGAGCTGACATTACGAAATCGGATTGTTTGATTGAATATAGGGGCCTGCCGAAGAAAAGTGGACGATCAATAATGGGAGGCCATATAATTAACGATTGTTATATAATTTGTCAGTTAATAATGTAATTTTCCTCGAAGTTATCAAGCCAAAAAATTTCTACGTTATTTCCACTAACCGGTCTTGTCAATAAGCCCGCATAAGCATTTTGTCTATTGATGTCCCTGAGGAATATATTTTACTCAATGATGGTCCAAATGTGGAAAATCTTATGTCAATAGCCTGGTGCCGAAATATGGGAATTTTTTTCAATCGCACATTTACTGCAACAAAACATCAGCCAATCAAAAGTCCAAATATTATTTAGACATCTGTATTCTTTCTGAAGTTATCGAATCCCGTAGGGAGTTCAAAATATCCGCCATAAAGATTAAAAACGGAAAGGAAATACACGGAATGAAACGAATGATGAAGCATTCAGGGGGATGTTTGCAACATGAGCGCTCTGCGCCACAAGAAGTTCGTCAAGTTGCAAGCTATTGAAATTATCATTATCTATCTACTTGCCTCACAAGTGAGCATGTCTTCTGATTAATTCCTTTTGATTGGCTAATTTGATTGTAGACGATGTGCCTTATTTATTCCTGCGTTTTTCTGACCACCGATCACCTGCACATGTTGTTTTAATAAATAGCATTTAAAATTCAACTGCCAGGAGGTCTGCCTTCGTCCATGACCTGCTGAGCACAATATACTCTAAAGGTACCAAATATCTGCCAAAAAGTCGAAGATACTGACACTTCGGATGAGATCACGAGAGTCCTGCTCTCTGGAGATTCATATTATCTCCAGCAAAGACATTAGTTCAAGATGCAGGCTGCTGGACTGCCAAAAACTATGAAGTGCGTGCATCTCGTGACTGACTTCTGCTTGACGTCAACGTGCATTCAAAGGTGGCATAGACAGTAATAAAGGTGTTATTTAAATTTCCCTTGCGTTAGATACAATGCAATCGTACGTACCTCAGGTATGATAGAGCAGTTCCTAATATTTGCGACTACCTGCTTCATATCCAATGCCTGTGGATAGAGCAGGTAGGCCGAACGAGGAATCGGGCGTCTCCAGTTGTAATCCTCAATCTCAGCCATGTCCTCAAATCTGTAGGTTCGTCGGTGTGAACGACGTCGTCGGATTCGTCGAGCGAGGACAAACCGGTCGGCACTTCTGCTGCCGACGCGGCTGTCATTCTTAACCTGCACTACGAGTGATAACTCGTAAGTGTTTGTCTTAGGCCAGTACTCGAGACGCCGCCAACCGGAATGGCAGTTACTTGCATTTCTGATCATGGGAACCTCCGAGTGGATGACGGTCAGCCATCTTGCAGTAAATAGATACCATATGAGACTTATCGACAAGAGGCAATATACCATAAGTCTATTTGGGCGCGGAGCATATTGGAGCATCTTGGTCGATCTACTGAACATTCACGACATTTTATTGCACAATCACAGCCGTAACGATTGCAATCTTTGTGGCAATCTTCACGGCACTTCACCCTGCCAATCAGCAGATGTGCTTGTAGAACGCGCGTCGGACATTTGGTGGAACATTCAAGCGTATAGCCACCATTCAAATTTCGATTGGCAGTTGGAATGTAGACGCGATTTCAGGCGTTTTTTGATTGACATTTGATTGCACAAGAAGCATTGTCACTGAGGTCTTCAGTTTCGTCTAAATGAACTGAGTGAGTTCTACTAAGATCCTCGTCGGGACTCTCAAACATTTCTACGTACATAACACATCAATAACCACGGCAGGTTTGCTCAGAACGTATATACAGCATCTCTTCTTTTTGCGCACACTTAAACCGCTAATGCAATTTTTATAAAATAGATCGTTTTAATTCTGACAAAAGGATTAAAATATTCTATCGTACACGGTGAAATTCGACCAGTTTATCCGCTCCGAATTACGGCACTTCTGTTAGTTTACTTCGTGCCCTTCTTTTCCCTGGTAGCCGACGTGCTGGTAGCCAAAGCTCCCAGTAATTGGCTGGCAGGGTAAGTAGACCGTCAGTCCGCTCTGGCGCGACCCATGCTCTGGAAAATCGTAGATGTGCAGGTGGGTATACCTTGCCCGTCTCACTTTTTTATGCAGTGGCGACGTTCGTAGGCACGAATGGACATTTTTAAGTGCCGGACGATCTGGTTGTCCACCATTGAAATGCGGCTTTGTTGATTGGTTATTGTCTATGCGCCGACGGCAGATTCAGTTTGTTGAGTCTCTTCAAATTGGGTTGCCAAATTCCGCCGACGACTAATTTTCGGCCGTTTTTGTATGCTTCACAGGCTAATTTATATATCCGTGTACATGGAACTTAAGAAAGACGCCATTATAGGCCGATTTCTGAAAATATTAATACCCCAATATTACAGTAAAGATGGCCAGCAGAACAGCGTCCATTCAATCCCATGTTTAAAAATTGAAGACCCCTGCCTCTCTTCATCCGCGAGAAAGTGGTGGGAACAGGGAATTGCTAATTTCTATTATGCTATGAATAGCGAGCAGAGCAGTCGATCACAAGTTTCTTTTTTGTTTCATTGTTATGCATGGATGTTTTTTTCTGACAAGACCGAAATTGTCACTAGAAATGACAACCGCGTGAGCCGGCAGCTGCTTCATCATGGCTCACTTGCCAGTCCATCAACAAGTACAAACAACTTGCAGGCTTGTATTTAAGTCGACTGAAACCGAATAAGCAGGGCCAGGAATTTCTTAGCGTTATGGCTCTCGTAGTCGCTGATATGATGTCTGTTTGGCATTAATTTTCAAGAAAGTTATGCATGCAGCACTTAAACATCGTTTTACATCGTTTGCACCTTTACAGGCTATATCAACAGAAAAACTAGATTTAGTCAATAGAAGGCCGATAGATCATGATGAGCAGAAGGATCTGAAGGCGTTTATAAAAACCGTATACATCAAGTCTTGTGTAATGTAAAGGATAAGGGTTTGACTTAGCTAGACGCAATCATAACCCAAGGCCTGTTCTTGCCTAAGCTCACTGTTAACTTAGAGCTGTTAAATTGCGCAAATTATCTGTAGGATTGAAGGGATGCAAAAACATTTTGTCGATATGTGGGTATCAGTACTGACTAAGACGTTTTAGATGTATTGCAAACTATTTTTTGTTTCACATACATCGTACAGGTTCGGACTGGAATGTGCATATCAATAAATTGATTTTGTTAATCAGGCATAATGACAGCTTTTGAGACCGCAGCATCAAAAATATTTTGAGCAGACACGCAAAATATGACCTGGAAAATCAGAATATCTTGGCAATGTTCAGTAGGAGTGTCACACAAGCAGGGCCTAAAATACAGTCTTACTTTCATCTGCTTCTTCTTATGTCAAGCAGTGCTTAATTCATTAATGCTATAAGAATTATTTCGCGCACCACTGCTTACAGTAAAATTGCGTCAAGAAATGTCTACCAAATTCAGACATAGGTTCTTGATTCGAATAAAGTAATTTAAGGAAGGTTTGTAACATACATACTCATGCGACACAAATTTAAAACCAACCATGATGCTGAATTTCGACTAAGATTCTTCCTGGCCTTCAAGAAAACATACTATCTAGAATGGTTGCTTATGCAGTAGTAATTGCTCCTGTCGATTTTGATAACCCTATGGGTTAAAAACCGTTATGAAAAACAAAGTAAAAACTATTTTTCGTTGAACCATTTACAAGGAAAATTACGTCTTCTCCAAGGTTTTCCCTTGAAGAGTGGATGCGTTTTCAGATTTTAAGAACGTCGCTACCAGAATATTGTTTGGCGCCACCTGCCTTTACAGTTGCATTGAGGGTTTACAAAATCCAAACCCCACACTTTCCGACATGGAAAACCCACGTTGCTCTTGGTCGTTATAAATACGCATAAAACTGTGCAGTGGATGTGGACATGGTTAGATGCTTTTCAAGACGCATTTACAGACGAGATGATGCGATGTCGTATGAATGGAAATTTTGCAGTTTAAAAAATCCTGTAATATGGATCTATTTAAATCGAGAATAAAGTTGTCCATTGAAAAGCAACTTTCAGAAGATTTGATTTGCCATAAACGGTAAGCAGGAAAAAATTACTTTCTAAATGTTTTTGTACAACATATTTGATTTTATAAGCGCCTTTCCGGGAATGCTTTAGCGTATGCTTTGCTGACCTACGTTCATTTTTCTTAAGGGGTGGCATGCGTAATTTTTGAACACCCTGTTGGTTACGATAGCGTAAAAAAGGCATAAGTAACGTAAAATTGTTTTGAAACTGTATGCAACAAACTGTCCAAATAACTGTCTAACTGTGGTCCACCTATCGTTAGGTTTACTTTCTGAGTTTCAAAAGTACATGTTGCGAATATTGCGCCATTTGATATCGCATATCTGCCTTTGCGCTATTAGATATTATTTCCTTAATCCAGAACGTGGATACCCCATGGGGTTCACAAAATTAGTTAGTGGATTGTAATGCTATGTCAAAGTTTGGGAGCAATAATAGAAATATGGCGACAGAACAATTTTAGAGGCGGCATTTTAATTTACTAAAAACGAATTCCACTTTCATTCTCTTTGAGTACTTGTATAACAATTTGCAACTTCCCAGATCCTATTTTGAAATCATGGCATATTGTTATAAGGCATTTCAATCTTTTGAGGATTTTACTGCAGTTTGCCTGAAATATGCGACAATCGGTAGAATTTAAGCGCCATAGAACTAGATATTATTCGGATCACGTAACAAGCCTAAGAAAGCAACTCATGAGACCACGGAAATGAGGTCGTAAATTTTCCACACAATATCATCGAGGAAACGATGAAATCCTCCCTCGATATCTGTGTTGCCTTGGATTAAAGGCCGAATCTCTGAGCCAAATAAAGTGGTCAGTTGGCTAAGTAAATCAAATGATTATCTGAGTAGACCCCTTCGTAACGACCTCAGTGGATTTGCAATAACAAGTATCGAAGCGATTTGAGAGTGAGATGAATGGTTTATTTTCAAAATAACATTCAACAGTTTCAGCAAGAACGGTTCTCCAATACACAGTGCTTACCACAGAAATTAACATGTATTGCACAGGCGGAAATAATTATATATAAAGAAAAAAGGACTTTAAGGTTCAAGATCCACTTTTAACTTTTGTTTTTCAGCATCTTTGCAGGTGAGATACCGAGCTAGAAATGACGGTATGGAATTCTGATAAGCCGACGTGCGACAAGGGATGTGACGGAAGCATCGACGCATGCCACGCAAGAAGTTTGCAGTCATTAACTCACTATAAAGGGGATGAGCGCTGTCATTCAGAATTCGGTCAGCAAATTGCTCCACCGTATTGAAGTGTTGCTGCACGATGATGTCAATTAAAATATGACAGGAAACACCAGGAGCGGAGGCGAATATTCTAAAAGCGCGTTTAAAAATAATTAAATATTGTTTAAGTAAAGCTGGCAAAATAAGTGTAGAACAATACTGAATGAATAGAAGAATACAGCCATCTATGAATCGCCAGAATAAGGACTGGGTTGTGTGATATGAACGTAAGACGGCGAATAAAACGACCTGAAGTAAGGCGACTTGGTGACCGGCTGCTCCATTATGACAATATACCTGCCCACACTCAATCGGGTTTAGGCGAAATAACGCACGACAAATGCATCCCACCCACTTACTCTTTACACTTAGACCCTTGAAATGTCATATTATTTTGCCAAGAAGGAAAAAAATAAACAAAATGTGTTTTCATAACTTGCTAGAAGTTACTACAGACCCTCTATGCCATTACTGCCAAACAACAGTGCAGTGACTTGGACAGGGAGAACCAAGTTGGGATAATACGACGCAATATACTGTAAAGTAAAACTGAAGGTCATTCATGTTTCAAGATTTTGTTTTAACTAAAAAAATAAAAAAATGACTGAAGAATCAATGTGAAAAAACAGGCCTTTTGGTAACTCATTACCAGTCAAACACAATTACTTAGAAATTTGAGATTTGACAAATATGCAGGGTTTATAAATGACCAAGAAGTTATTAAAAGTCATGGTTCCAACGACGCCCGCGTGACGAGTTCCGTGTGTCATGGGCAATAGGCGTGTGACGGCGATAGGATGCGAGTATTGATTCTAGGTCCGTAAGTGGATTGCGCTTTAGTGTCGTCAAGGGGTTAGAACGGCGGTTAAAATCTCTGTGGCGTTATAACATGCAGGCTTCACAACCTCTTTCCTCCTATGCTTGAGAAGTAAAGACCAATTACCGTAATTGGGTACTCAAAGTACTACCTGCAAAAATTAGGACTTATAGTCGATATTCAGTAGCTGGGACATGATACCAGCGTCTAAACATATGACATAAATATGTGCCTAATTTACAGCTACTACTGCTTGCGACAAGCAGTGCTTAATCTGTCGATGCAAGCATTGCGATTTACCACACGTCCACGGACATTTTACTATGATTAGTAATATTAGCCAGAAAAATCTGTACAGTCGATTTGCCAAAGATATTTTCGTCGAAATCCAAAATATGCGTCTAATTCGGGAGGATTATTTAGTTTGGACTATTATGTTTATCATTGTGTAGTATAACTTCAATTATTGCAGTCAGTGTGGGAGGCATGCTTTTGAATTCCCTTTTGTATTACTGCATAATTCGTAAAAAAGTCTTTTTGTGCAGCAAGCATCTACCTACTGATTTTGATTTCGTCACAGATGTCAAATTATAAGCAGCGGGTTTGCGATCGGGGGCGTACTCTAAGAAGCTGACGAGACAGGGGCCCTACCTAATGGTCACATACCGTCAGTCGCCTTGACTGGTGGACTGCACCAGATAAGGGCACCGATGCTCCCTGCATATGGTAAATCCTCCTTAATTCCCACTTCCCCCCTTTGTCCCTCCTCCCCTTCTTTCTTCCCACGATCGGATAATTAACAACCCACGTCCTTATCTGCCTAGCCTGTCCCACAGGCTGCAAATTAATTTCTCCCAGACCGGCAGCTTCGAATGCTCGCATCCTTTTGGATAATGAGGAAATCGGTCAACCCGGAAACGGGGCTGCCCTGGTCACGCGAGAACTCGTGCACCACAAAATGGGTACCAGGTGCCGACTACACCCCCTTCTGGAGCTGGCCCACCAGGAAAGGCATATCGCCATGACGCAGGCGTCGCGTTTGTCAGTAGCAACGACATTGTGACACAACTGCACTGTCAGCCGCAGGGGGTCAAAGACAGCCTCATGCGCCAGATCCTGCCTAGTTCGGTAGCCCGATCCCTCACCATTGTCACGGCCTACGCAAGTCCTTCAACGATTAGCCCTGATGTCTCGAAGAACAGGTCTTTCTTACACCTATACGTCATTCTGGCGACTGTAGCGTAGGCGAAATGCTGGTTGTTCATTGTGACTTCCATGTTCGCGTCGCCATAGACGACTGTAAGGACGACGGCCTCCTCCAGCAAAATTGCGAAAAACACCGCATTATCCTGGCCAATACATTCTCCTGCCTCTCGATGTGGAAGAGAGCGGCTTAGATGCACCCCTGGGCGTGGCACTGACATTTCGTCGACGCTTATCCAGTCCGGAGACGAGATCATCAGAACCAAGGTCATATGTGACACCAATTTTAGGAAGAATGACCGTTTCGTCATCTTTAAGTTAAGACTCCATCTGCAACGCCTCAGAAGAACACACAGGCTCTAATGGTCATTTCTGGTCGAAAAATTGAGGTCAGGATTCAGCTGCAGCCATTAACTCCGATCGTATGCATCACAGAATACGCAGACCGTAGAGCATTTATGGTGACAGCCTACGGCATTAACTGGCTGTAACCTGATCTGCTCTGGTAAAATCCATCGAGGACTGGCCAATCGCTCCAAATACAATAGGTGGACTTTTGGCGCCAGACTTCCTAAAGCACATTACTTAACAGTCAGAAGAAAATACGAAATACGGGCGTTTGTTGAAATACGGCGTTCAATGATATATTTGAGCTAAACCACTGATGTAGACGAAGATGTCATAGATAAGTTACAGGTGAAATAATCACGAACGACAAAATAACCGATTGTGACTTATCAGTCGTCGAACGACATCAATAAACGCATACACTGGTGTCCATTGGGCTCTTGAACATTTCAAATTGTATCGTTTTTTTACTGGAGATACCTTTTCTTTCACTTTTCGTGTGTCTGTAAATGAGCATAAACAATCGGCAAAAGCTTTATTTGGGTAATGAACACTTTTTGAGAACTCAGAGTGAATATTCATATATTTAATCCACCTTTACGCATTTTCTGTTACCGAGAAGATCATATAAAGGAACTGCAGCATTTAACATGTTGAGTGAATGCTTTGGTTAAAAATCACCGTCTGGGATAGAAACAATTGAATATACATCTGGATTTCATCTTGTTTGTTAAAGAAGGCATCTTTTACACAAGATTTGCTTCAACGAAACTAGCTGTCTTCGACCCCTTACTTTGGGGATAATTTGAACTCCAACATTGCGTGTTCGAATTCCCTAAAGGAGGTTGTATACTAAATTCTCAGTTCGGTGAATTCTATGCAATTAAACTGTAAATATTGTCTTGTCTGAAGATGAGCGGTAGGATAGGTGTCCTAAGGAAACATAACAGACAGAAGAATATCGCATTTCCTACAATTTGAGTGATCGAAGAAAAGCTCTGCACAATACTTATAACCGTGCGCGTCTCATAAGTACACAAATTATCTCATCCCATTTGATCCCGTAACCTGGATATTGTGTATTTTACGAGGGCTACAATCATTCTGTCTGGCAAGAAAAAAACATTGGCATTTTTGCGCTTTAGTCAGTTTGCCCTGCGGTCAAGATATCAAAGGGTCCATTCAGTTGAACAGGTGTGTATATCAGTGTCCTGACAAGGCCAGACAGGTAAGTCAAGAATTGTTTCTCAAATCATATAGTAGGCTTATTACTCTACAGTGGTATATAAAACGAAATTGTTTATGGCGTTCATACAAAAATGAAGCTCCTCGCGGCAATTTTACTTTTGTTTCAGTGTACGGAGTGGTGCTTTTTTAAAAGGGGTAAAAGCATTTATTTACTTTGTCTGCTAACTATACAGGTACATAAGTGATATGGCAGATAGGCGTGTAAAATTTCCGGGAATTTTAATTTCCTGGTTTTGAAATTCGATCTAATGAAGTGTGTGAATGCTTCATGTGGACAGTTTGACTCCTTGTATATGAGCACGTCAGTGGTCTATCAGGAGACTTAACCAAAGGTCATTATGTATATTATCGATACATGTCTTTATGGGAGATGAATTCGATGGATTATCATATGTTAAAACCCTGAAACCGAATTAATGAAGCAGTGCAAATTGGACTGTTGTATCTATACGAACAAATAACTCATTTAAAAAAATGATTCAAATAGTAGAAATCTCAAACTGTAGTGTAAAGATTTCAGCAAATGAAAGTAGACGAATTATGTTCGTTGCGCAGTTGCTAAACAATATGAAAATGACCAAATTTGTGTTAGTACCCAGTGGAAGAAGACCATGGATTTTTCTGCAATCCTGAAAACTCTAGGGCGTTTGCCCAGGACAAATTAGACCTTTGATATACAACCTAATCAGGTGGCCTATCACTGCATGTACATTCAAACCCAACAACATTCAGCGTATAAATAATATCTGAGTGGTTTTTCCTGCCAACCGTGTTGTACGCAAATCTCATTGTAGGTTACGTAAATTAGCCACAGTTTTATCATGCTTTTTTGTTTCCAGATGTAACAAGATATCCGCGTACTAACTTTGACGTAAATCTCAATGATGTTGCCGAATATCTGGCTCGAACAGCTAATTACCATGGATTTCAGAAGATTGTAAATAATAAAAAATGGCAGTTGTACTTCATAACTAGAATCGACTCGGAGTCCTTGACATTCGACTGCACATATTTACGGGACGAATGGTCAGAGGAGTACTTGCAGTACGTATGCACGGCTCCGATCTCTAACGCCGAAGTAACCATAGTAAGACAAGTAAGATAAGGAAGTATTATCCTCAAGTATTTCTGCAAAATACAAGCTTAGTGCTATTTTCCTCATGTATCTAACCTCTGTTCTTACTCCGAATATATTACAGGACAAACGTAGCTTCAAATCAAAGTGGCTGAAGGGCGAAAGGAGTACCGCCAGATATTTAACTTTCAAGTTACACACTCTAGGACTGAGGGCAATTGTCGATCTCACTTACTGGAAAGTTCACAACAATAGCAAAAATCAAATTCGACTGTCCTATCTGAAGCTCTGCAATGCGTGTACAAATACTTCCGGGAGTTCATATGAACCCATCAATCCCCAAATATTGATGATGCTAGATATGCGTGCCAGTGACTTTAACGTCCTTCTGCAGCAAGAAAGTGTGAGTGCCCAGTTCATAGAATGCCTGCAGTAACTATCAGCAGTGCGAAGTGCTTAGCCTACAAAACTGGGTGTTATGAACAAGCGTGTTCTCCATCTGAACAGTAAAGTATAAAATGTTATTTTTACAATTTTCTGCTCAGAACATTGTTCCGTACATCAGGTTGGTAACATGTCGGCCACTGCGTTATTGTTTAAAAGACTGCTGAGGAAAAAAATAAATTGGATAAATAATTATAGTTGGGCCAGGCAACATACTTTCTGATTTGGTATAATAACATATTTGGCGCTGTTGGGGTATACGTGACAGGAAGCCGTGCTAATAGCTTAACGTCAAGAACTCCAAATTTAAATTAACTTCCCTCTAAGTTTCAGTAAATTGACCGCTGTGAATTTGTACCCAGGGATGTAGTGGAACGGTGAAGATGGCGACAGTATTTTGACATGAACCAGCGGGAAGAAATGTTTACGAGATTTCATCACGATGGTGTGGGTATGCCTATTGTGTTTGTCCATCGAGTCTACAGTACACCGGGTCGATGTGATCTTCTGCGAGAAGAGCGGAAGAGGGTACTACTAGCATTTTGGGGATTATTGTCAGTGGCACAGGATAAAGCCATAGGCACACCATTCTAACTACCACCATTGAGGCAGGTGTTACTGAATGAATGCTGATTACGTGAAAGAGAACAACATCAGTTGCCTAATGGAGGGAGGATAAATGGGGTAGATTCCACTATGAGCGTGTGCCTTGTCAGTTGCGCTAACGCAGCGCGTCAGTCTGCGTATTTATGGTGGGGGAAGGGGGATTCGGTGGGAGTGAAATACTCGTCCGTGCTGTTGTCTGCCCACAAATATTTGCCGCCTATTGGCTGGTTCGAAACAGCATGAAGCGCAGGTATGTCGGCGCAGAAAAGTAGAATGCATCCTGGGAACAGCCATATGCAGGAGGTTGCTGATTTTGCATGTGCTTAATTATCCGCAAAACCTTTAAAACCTCCTTATCCGCGAATATTGGTCAAGTTTGCTTAATTTCACCTGCAATCTGACCGCTAGTAATTTAATTTACTCAATTCTTTTAAAGGGAATAATACACAAACGCCTTTGAACTACCTGTCGGTTGAAAAGTATCTAATATTATGCACGGATAGGTTAGGAGGATTAAAAAAACAGATTGCTTGAATACTTGCATGCGAAAAGCACGCAAGTGTTTGATAGTCGCAAAAAAGTAAATATAAACGTCCACTATCATGTATCAAACTTGTAAGTTCAACGACTGGTTATAACGGTGTGTGCGTTAGCCCAAGTATAATAAATATGTATGCCCAAGGCAACATTCCAGGCCAGTTTTAGTGCCGGAGGGCCGTAACAGAGCACTTCATAGTTGCATTTTGGCAGCATAATTTCATAGGGCAGATAACCCAGAAATTATACAATTTTTGTCCCTCATCTATGCCTTTATGACAAATTCTAAATATAGCCGTACGAAGGTTCCACAGATTTTAGAGGAGCCGTTTAAGGCAGATCTCATAAATGCACGCTTGATGATTTGTAATATGAACTGAAGGAAACTAAAGACCCATAACATAGTGAAAATCGGTCTCTTATAATTATTGTCGTCCGCTTTAGATGTAACTGCCTGAATTATGGGTTCTGATGTTCGCATAGAGGCTTTAGTTCGCAGCAATTGTAGGACATATGGACATATAAGGACTACGCTTGCTAACATCTCAATAATATATCACAAATCTTTGTCCCTTCAGGTCTCCTATCATCGATTCTACTGCCGGACGGTATGCAATCAGGGCATACGGTTGGACGGCATTTGATTCGATATTATTGCTAATAGCACTAAAGTAAACTTGTATGATATGTCATGAATGTGTACTTTTGCAGAATCAGCGCAACAGCGCAACCGATTGTGCTATTTAGCATGGTTTGAAGGAAATCCCAGCGGTAAGATAACGCATGTGCCGCTTGATGATGTTCTCTCCCGCATTCAAGAACCCGTCTTGCTGATGAGATCTGTTGAAGATGATGCATATCATGTCATGCGCTACGCTTAAGGACATTATGATAATGTGATAAAAAGTAGAGTCTAACTCGTGATAGGGCTATTAAAAGTGTCCTGTCAATAGGCATTGTATAACCCGCCGTCATATGTTCCCCAAAATTAGCCAAAGTCTGTATAGGCGCGTGTGGATTTCGTGCGCATTTCCATGCATTTCTTTAAGCAGCGGTCACTGTTGACATTATACTTCCTTCATTAAAAGTACAGTAGATTTGAAAGAACGGGACAAGTCAACTCTGTTTTACTTAGCTCCAGTTAGATATCGCGTGTACTTGGGTGGCCTTATGTTTCAGATATCATTTAGAGTCGTTCGTCTTGCAAAAATCATTATTCGGTATCCTATTGTCTGCTTACAGTATATTAATACATTACCTAAGTTAGAATTACTTCCTAAGCAATAAGTAGCCCCCTCGGTTGGAATCCGAACTGACGGTGTTGTTAGTAACCGCTGAGAATGTTCAAGGTCACTTACTGAATATTTTTAATCGTTAGCGTACACTGCATCCGTATTTTTCCGCATGCTTGCAAAGTATTTGCTTTACAAGTTTGCCAACACTTCTTTCTGGCTCTATTTATATCCAGCTAAGTGTTAAATGAGGAAATGCGGCATTTTGTCACTCGTGCATAAGTTTTAAACACTTTTTGGTTCATTCGACCAGTTGGATAACCCGTGGCGTATGGATTTGATTAGTAGTCTTCCGTACTGTTATTATTCTACTGCCAAATGCAGTCGAGTACTGAATCTTAACAATTTTACATCCCGCATGCCGCAAACAATAAACGCTAGTAAAAACACAGAATGCAGAATGAAGTGATAGGAATTACCTTTACCCAATATGATTGTATACACCCTATCACATAGCTCACGGTTTCGGTAAATGTGATGGATGCGATGGCTATTTCAACGCTGCACATTCAATAAATAAAGTTTGTTTAACAACTAACAATCATTGGCGTTAAAACGTAAAAACGTTCTTGGACGTTATATTCGTTCATAGCGTAGTTTTTGCAAATCCATTTTAATGGCCGAAACACGTCTGGCAGATTTTTATCTCCTTTCCGGTATGCAGTATCCACAGATGCATTTACTAATATGTTTGCCAGATTAAACGTAACATATTCGACCATATTCTTGGCACTAGGAGTATTAAATCTGTCGCTTCGGTTATCCACGCATTGTCTGTGTAGAGCAGCAGCAATAAATATGTGGTGCCACATTCTGTGGTACTCCACGGCGTCCAGATATCTGACCGACGATCTTCTATTTTCATTAAAGACAGTATGCGATGCACTACGTTTGTATCACGCGAACTAATATTAAATGTAACTGTCCTTGTTAGGAGGACAGCAACCAACCATGCCCCCTTATCGACGAGTGCAGTACCAATGCGAAGACTTCATTGAGCACCTACAAACACACCAATTCGATTTTACGAAAATTGACACATGTTCGTGTCGAGGATTCAGCCTCATTCCTCAGCAGGATGTATTGAATGGTCAGCGCGTAGCATGTTACCGCTAAATATCATCCGTATGAAAATGGGCAGTTACCAAGTAGACGATTTCGTAACATTTATTGAATGTTTCTTTGAAATTTTAACTTCTGCACCACACTGTCTGGAATCGAATAACTTCGATTTGTTTTGTCTTTTATTCGTTGAGACATTAAAGTGCGTGAATAATTTAATGCCTAGGTCAAAATTTGAGAGTTGACACGAAAAGTTGACATAAGGATCGCCGTTCAAATATGCAGTCACCTGCAGGACATTTCTCCTGTGTTTGTACTGCCAATGAGAAGGTGTGTTAAGATAATGTTCGGCGTGAAATGTCAACTGTAGATCAGGATAAAGTCGCTTCATCTCTACTTGAATATCTATTCGAGCATAATTTGTTCGTCATACATCCACGCAGTGTCTGTGTAGCAATCGATTATTGTCCCAGCGTTGCATGCCGGCGTTTGAGTCACGCGCGCTAGACAAACCTTAGGCGGCATGTGTATGACAAACGCTCTAATCTTTAATAAAATCAACAGCTAACGGCGCTCTGAGAGTGGCCGATACTGATACAGTCGAGTATTAACAAGTCAGTGTAACTTGTAGCATATACTTTACACATAGGTCAATGATTAGTACTAGAGTACAAGATAGGAATGCACTTTATTTTGAATTATCTAACGAGAATTGCCGCCAACAATATTCTCCTTTCCCTTGTTCAGATTACAAATCTGTAGATACTGAAATAGTTGATAATTTCCCACAAAGGATATGCAAACGTTAGAAGAAAACGTTCGAATAAAGTTTTGTATTCTAGTCTCATTACGCATTCGAATTACTGTTTATGACAATTATACTCATAAACGGCAATGCGAGGAGCAAGAAAGTTTGGCAGCTATTAATTTAGGGTAAAGTGGATGAAAAAGGTTACGTTTAAATCAATCAGAAAACTGATTTGCCGGTAGGACCTGTCGTTGTAATAGAATGACAGTCGCAATTACGTAACAATCAGCAGCAGGAAAACTCAGCAGTCGTAGAACAGATTTTAAGAGGAGATCGTTTAAGCAAAACGGGACAGATAACGGGTGAAAAAAAGATTGGATGGGAAGACGTGGGCGTCCATAGTACTTTAGAATAGTGGTTGCGACATGCGATAGAAATGCAAACGACGAAGGCAATAACGCTTATCGTATTAGACAAGGTCACATACAATAGTGGACCAAGGTGAAGTTGACCTAGGTTTTTGAAGAGATAACTCATTTTTTGTGCCACCTACAACCTACTTTGTAAATTGCTCTCCTAAATATTATTTTAAAAAAACCGTTAGTCGTAAACGTACTGTCCGATATAACTAAAGTGCTCGTATTTGCGCTTCACGCATTAACAACAAAGGAGACTTGACCGTGTGACCTAAGGGTTGTAGACGCGGCTGTCAGTAACTTTCATAAAGACGCAAACACTTCACGTTTGTCAAAATATCCTGACGCAGATAATAGTAAAACAGAAAAGAACAAAATAACTTTACACATATCTTGTCAATTAATAGCCGCAGTGTGTAAATCCATTTGAATTCAATCTGGCATGATAGAAAAGGCAATTATCTAAAAAATAATTAAAATCTGTTGATTTTTATGGAAGCAAAGTTGAGTGGCATAGTAATCGATATGTACCAAAATATTTTAGTATCAAAACATCCGCAAAATTCAGACGTTAGAGAAATTTATTTAAGAATGGATAGGAGGTATCATATGGAATTTCATGTTTCATTAACATTGGTGGAATACCGGCTTAATGTCCGAACGAACCTTCGGTCTTAGTGTCTGCCCATGTCATGTAGAAAGGATTAATGCAAGTGAAGTTGTCGTTCATCGTCAATCATAAACTGGTTGATTTATGGACCGTATGAAAATAAGTCAGTAAGACAGAAGTATACAATAGCAAAATAAAGTATAAATGCGAAGCTACAAGATCACGTTTCGGAGAAGTAATGCCATGTTCCGCATTGAATAAATTCCGAAATTATTTGCTTGATATATATGCAAATTGACATTACCACCAAAGACAAAAATTATTCAAATAGCCATTTCTAACTTACTGTATATGATCGTTCTGTTTTTTTTGACATTTATATGCAAAAGGAATTAATAAAGCCACAAAATTAAGAAAAATCCTGCTTAAAAGGGGTCGTGGTTTGCACAGCGTATCTTATTAGATGTTAAATTATGAGTAACTAGTTGAGTTAGGGACGGTGCGAAAATACAAAATCTAGGTGGGAGTAGAAAATTGTAAAAAGGTACCAAATAGCTCGATTTTCAAATGTCAGATGCAGAATGCAAACAATAAACCAAGGAACCTAGTAAAAAATGTTAACATTAATTTACAAGCGAACAGTACTCCTTAGCAGAAAATTACTTCAATAAATAATCTTTTATGGTGGAGTTAATAGTTGCTCAACAAATATACTGACAATTTTACTGACGAAAGATAGAAACGAAGGAGGTATATGTTGACGAAGAAATACCATTTGCCTACGAAAAAAGTGAAACATAAAGTTGTAGGAATAAACGGGGTGTAGGTGGACACCAAACTGTTTTCCAATTGTCGCATGTGGTAATGATATTCGTATCTATTTGTTGTTTAGCGGCTTGTCAAAGTTCAACATTAGTAAATTATTTGGTTCTACGACAATTGTATCGAATAATTAGGCGAAATTCCCTTAGTCACAGGCAGCATTATTTCACCTACTGTGAACCCAAAAAATTTATATACTTTATCTGATATGACTTTAAAATCCATATCCAAAGCTCATGCAGTTCAAAAGCTTACTTTTACACTTTTTTCGTCTTATACGATAAGATTCAATCCTTATTTTACGCACGTTTACATATTTTGCGGGATTTATGACGTTATGAATCATGTCAGCATTTCTAGGATATGTTAATTTTCAAAGTTTAATCTTTTATTCAATGAGTTTGATGTTCCTACGTAAGTCAAACTAAGCCACTTATAGTCATCAATTCGTGAACATCGAGTTGCAAGTTGCAGGGTATTTTACTTTAGGCTACTTTCCGTATATTACCGTATTACAATTATAGTTTGATGCTTAGTCCATTTTGAGGTGGTTACTAGAATTTGGATATTATAGTTTTTATTTTGAGCTACAGAGAGTCTCCTTGCAATTAAGGCATACAAGATGAGGCTAAAGCGAACGTCCTTATTCAACTATGATTTAATTCGCAGTTTATAAGTCTAGGAGTTGCCGCATGAGAACTTTTGTAGTAATGTTTAAACGAATGACTAAAAAAACATGTTTAATTCTTACAAAAATCTTGGCACTTTACTCTCGGTAGACTGTTGATCCTGTCATACTGGGCTTCACCTTAGCATCCACCTATGTCCGTTGCAGACACTACACTGCCAATCTTTGTTATTTCTTAACATTTGGTTTTGCTCATGTTTTAAATTAACGCTCATTTTTTGGTTGCCACACGAAAATGTACGATAAGACTTTCCGTAAAAATACAGACAACGTCGGTGCTTTCTTGCAACTCGGCAACATACCCTCTTGCGTGCTGACCCATCCTTAAAGGCCCCATTGCGATCACCTCTGTGCGACATGATTCAGAGTCTACTGATAGTAACATAAAGTCGTCCATTCTACCGTTGCTTATTTGTGTTGGTCGCAGGTACTCATTTTTAAAGAACATTTATTTGTGCGATGAGCTCTTACTTATTGGTAACAAAACAGAGAAATCCAGGTGGTCATATACGGCAAGCACTTCAACTGCATCCTACATGTACTGACTTTTTATTTCGAACGTGAACTGAATTCGCGGAAAACAGGTCCATCCGTTAGAGCCTCCTAGATAATCAATGCGAAGCGTTTTCCCGCGCAGAGCAAATGATTACGTGAACACCGCGTCCACTAAAATGTCTTAGTGTCTTGCGCGATGGAAATTATTGTCGGTAGTGAAATTTTGGCAGTTAGTGACACTTACGCAAATGGGTATGGAATCATAACACCAAATACAGCTGTCATTTGAAAGCTGCGTATAAACGTACTCAGAGCAGACTGTAAATGCTGTCATGTTGTGCGTGCTCCTTTGGAGGACTTCTGAATCAACCTGCACTTTTTTCGCCTCCATTTACAAAGAGTTCTTGTTTGTACATCCAGTGGCATATTTTACTGATTATTTGCTGAGTATTTCCATTTGATATTTATTTAAACTACAATATTGATGTCATCAGCACAGTACGCATGCACTCTTTTGAAGGAGAAACTATCAGACAGAAATTTTGCGACCCACTAAACGAGGATTGCTCAGGATGTCGACTGTAGTACTTGTTGGTCATTAAGTATCCCTTAGTATATTCGTATATTCGTTTTGCTTGCTTATTGTTATCCATCATAAAAAGAGGCCCATAAGCTGACAAATTTGATTTAAATAATACGGTAATTTTACGGGAGGTTTTTTAATATGTGCCTTCCATCTAGGATAAGTAGGAGTTAAATCTGGGAAACACATAACTTGTGTTTTTCTGCAGCCTATGCATAAAAGAATACTTAAAATGTCAACAACTCACAAAATTGGGGGATTGGGCCAAGCACTCCAGTTACGAATTTCATCTAGACAGGAAACGTCCGAAGTCATTTATTAGATGTGAAGCAATTGCGAGCAAAACATCACTGTCGAAGAAAATAGGAGATTGACCTGAATGCGAATTGTCGTACCCGTAATATTAGTGAGGCGAGCAGGCTATGGCTCTCAAGTGGCGGCTCTTTCGACTAACAAGTGGCAGGGATGCTCAGAAGCTCTAACGACAAGGTGGACCTCGAGTTGCTGTAGTCATGATTGTAATGACCGCAATCAATCCTTTAGCGGAACGACCAACCCTTACCGTATTCTGTGCTGACATGTATCTTGGGTAAGGAAACCGTCACGTAGGGAGGCGCGGCTGCCAAAGATCCTTTAACTTCATTTTGTCGGACCATGGATTGGTGTCCCCAACTTCAAAGAAATTAGTATCAGTATCAGTTTATTTCAGGGAAAGTAGGTTTGTACCCATAAAATCCGTATTGGTTACATGCAGAGGAAGTAAATAGAGAGAA
>CACRXP010000495.1:0-12645 GCA_902702965.1 Spirometra erinaceieuropaei
CCTGAAGCTACGCAGCGACGCCTGATATATAGGCAGAATGATATTACCGACAAAGACAGGGGAAACTGAAGTAGCCATTTCTGGTTTATTGGCTGTCGTCAGGCAGTCATGCCGTAGCCGGATGTGTGGAACACACGAGGCTCGAGCCGTCGACCTGTTAGTAATAAGTCCACGCCTTTGCTCACTGGGCCATGTGCACGTTGCCCTGTCATTTTTGGATCGGGAATACGCAATGGTCGGGGACGCACACCGAATGTTCATAGGCTACTCACTCGTTGTGGTGTGGATCACCCGAGGTTCGAACTGGCTACCTGGTAGTTAGAAGTCCACGCCTCTACTCTCTGGGCCACGGGCCCGTTTCCCTGTCGGTGTTCGATCGCGAATATGCAATGGCAGAGGGCGCTCACCGAGAGTTCCTACGGAATTCGCTCGTTGCGTTGCGTTTTAAGGGCTCTCTATCTAGCCCAACCGGCAGCCGCTGAGCGGCGCATGATATGTAGGCTGAATGATATTACGTACAAAGACAACGGAGAATGGAATGACCATTTCTGGCTTATTGGCCATCGTCGGACAGTCATAGCGAATCCCGATGTGTGGAACACCCGAGGCTCGAACAGTTGACCTGTTTGTAAGAAGTCCACACCTTTGATTATTGGGGCAGGGGGTCGTTCTTCTGTCGGTATTGGATCTGGAATATACAATGGTAGGGGACGCTCACTGATGGTTCTTACGGAACTCACTCGTTGCGTTGTGCCTTAAGGGCTCTCTCTCGAGCTAACCAGCAGCCGCAGTGCGCCGCATGATATGTAGGCAGAATGATTTTACGGACAAGGAGAAGGGAGACTGCAATGACCATTTCTGGCTTATTGGCCGACGTAAGGCAGGCATTCCGACGCGCGAAGTGTGGAACACCCGAGGCTCCAACTGTCGACCTGATAGTTAGAAGTCCACGCCTTTGCTCCTTGGGCCAATGGGTCTTTGGCCGTTCGGTTTTGGATCGGGGACATACAATGGTTAGGGACGCTCACTGTGAGTTCAATTGGAACTCACTCGTTGCGTTGTGCATTAATGGATCTCTCTCGAGCCTAACCAACGGCCGCAGTGCGCCACATGATATGTAGGCAGAATGATATTACGGACAATGACCAGGGAGACTAGAATGACCATTTCTGGCTTATTTGCCGTCGTCTTGCTGTTATACCGATGCCCGAAGTGTGGAAGAACCGAGGCTTGAACTGTCGGCCTTTTTGTTAGATATCCGGGCCTTTGCTGATTGGGCCAAGGGGTCGTTGCCCTGTCGGTTTTGGATCAGGAATACACAATGGCAGGGTGCGCTCACTGATGGTTTATAGAAAAATCACTCGTTGCTTTGTGCCTTAAGGGCACTCTGTCGTGCGCATCCGGCACCTGCAGAACGCCGCATGATATATAATCAGAATGATATTACGGACAAAGACAAGGGAGACTGGAATAGCCATTTCTGGCTTATTAGCCGTCGTCAGGCAATCATACCGTAGCCCGATGTCTGGAACACACGAGGCTCGAACTGGCGACCGGTAAGTTGGAAGTCCACGCCTTTGCTCACTGGGGCAGATGGTTCTTGATCTGTCGGTATTGAATCTGGAAAATACCCTTGTAGGGTAAGCTCACTGATTGTTCTTACGGAACTCACACGTTGCGTTGTGCCTTAAGGGCTCTCTGTCGAGCCTAACCATCAGCCACAATGCGGCGCATGATATGTAGGCAGAATGATATTACGGACGAGTAAAAGTGAGTCTGGAATGGCGATTTCTGTCTTTTTAGCCGCTTTCAGCCAGTCATACCGACGCCCGAATTGTGGAACACCCGAGGTTCGCACTGTGGACTTGTCAGTAAGATGTCCACACCTATGATCACTGGGGCAGGTGGTCGTTGATCTGTCGGTATTGGATCTGGAATATACAATGGTAGCGGACGCTCACTGATGGTTTAATTGGAACTCACTCGTTGCTTTGTGCATTCAGGGCTCTCTCTCGAGCCCATCTGGGATCCGCAGAGCGGCGCATTATATATGAGCAAAATGACATTACGGACAAGTAGAAGTGCGACTAGAATGACCATTTCTGGCTTATTTGCCGTCGTCACGCAGTCATACCGAAGCCCGAGGTGTGGAACACCCGAGGATCGAACTAGCGACCTGTCAATTAGAATTCCACGCCTTTGCTCACTGGGGCAGTGGGTCGCTCATCAGTCGGTATTGGATCAGGAATATACAGTGGTAGGACGCGGTTACTGATGGTTCATAAGGAACTCACTCGTTACGTTTTGCCTTGAGGACTCTCTCTCGCGCTCAACCAGCAGCCGCAGAGGAGCGCATGATATAGATGCAGAAAGATATTACCTACAAGTAAAAATGTGACTGGAATGACCGTTTCTGGCTTATTAGCCGTCGCCACGTAGTCACCCTGGATCACGAAGTTTGGAACACCCGAGTCGCCAATAGTCAACCTGTTAGTTAGAAGTTGACGCCTTTCCTCACTGGGCCAAGGGGACCTTGCCCTGTGGGTTTTCGATCGGGAATATACAGTGGCAGAGGACGCTCACTGATGGTTCAACAGGAACTCACTCGTTGCTTTGTGGATTCAGGGCTCTCTCTCGAGCCCATCCGGGGCGCATTATATATGATCAAAATTTCATTTCGGACAAGTAGAAGTGCGACTAGAATGACCATTTCTGGCTTATTTGCCGTGGTCACGCCGTAATACCGATGCCCGAAGTGTGGAATACCCGCGGATCGCTCTGCCGACCTCTTAGTAAGAATTCCACACCTTTGCTCACTGGGACAGGTGGTCGTTGAACTGTCGGTATTGTATCTGGAATATACAATGGTAGGGGACGCTCACTGATGGTTCATAAGGAACTCACTCGCTGCTTTGTGGATTCAGGGCTCTCTCTCGTGCCCATCCGGGAGCCGGAGTGCGCCGCATGATATGTAGGCAGAATGATATTACGGGTAAAGACAAGTGAGTTTGGAATGGCCATTTCTGATTTATGAGTTGTCGTCAGGCATTCATACCGAAACAGGAAATGTGGAAAACCCGGGGTTCGAACGGACGACCTGTAGGTTAGAATTCCGCGCCTTTGCTGAATGGGCCATGGCGTCTTTGCCCCGTCGGTTATGAATCGGGAATATACAATGGCAGGTTGCGTTCACTGGTAGTTTATACGTTTTTGTATACGTTGTGCATTAGGGCTCTCTCTGGAGCCCAACCAGCAGCCACATAGCGGCCCGTGATATACAGGCAGAAGGATATTACCGAAATAGTCAAGGGAGACTTGAATGGCCATTTATGGCTTATTAGCCGTTATCAGGCAGTCGTACCGAAGCCCGACGTGTGGAACAACGGAGGCTCGAACTGACAACCTGTTGGTTAGAATTCCGCGCCTTTGCTCATTGGGCCAAGGGGTCGTTGCACTGTCCGTTTTCGGTTGCGAATATACAATGGTAGGGGGCGCTCACTGGTGGATCATACGGAACTCACTCGTTGGGGTGTGCCTTAAGGGCTCTCTCCTGAGCCCAACCAGCAGCCGCAGACCAGCGCGTGATAAAAAGACAGAAGGATATTACGGACAAAGCCAACGGAGACTGGAATGGCGATCTCTGTCTTATTAACAGTCGTCAGGCAGTCATACCGAAGCCCGAAGTGTGGAACACACGAGGCTCGAACTGTCGAACTCTTTGTTAGATGTCCACGCCTCTACTAAGAGAGCCACAAGTCCGTTACCCTGTCGGTCTTGGATCGGGAATATAGAATGCTAGGGGGCGCTCATTGATGTTTGATACTTAACTCAATCGTTGCGTTGTGCATTAAGAGCTATCTTTCTGGAGCCCAACCAGCAGCCGCAGATCGGCGTGTGATAAAAAGGCAGAAGAATATTACGGGCAAAGCCAACGGAGACTGGAATGGCGATTTCTGGCTTATTAGCCATCCTCAGACAGTCATACCAAAGCAAGAATTGTGGAACACGAGGCTCGACCTGCGGACCTGTTACTTAGAAGTCCACGCCTTTGCTCCGTGGGCCAATGCGTCATTGGCCTGTCGGCTGTGGATCGGGAACATACAATGGTAGTGGGCGCTCACTGATGGTTCACGCCTAACACACTCGTTGCTTTGTGCCTTAAGAGGTCTCTCTCTGGAGGCGAACCAGGAGCCGCAGAGCCGCGCATGATATATAGGCAGAAAGACATTACCGAAATAGTCAAGGGAGACTTGAATGTCAACTACTGGCTTATTTGCCATCGTCAGACAGTCATAGGGAAGCCCGAATGTGGAACTCCCGAGGCTCGAGCTGTCGGCCCGTTAGTGAGATGTGCACACCTTTGATCACTGAGCCCAGGGGACGTTTCCCTGTCGGTTTTCGATCGGGAATATACAGTGGTAGGGAACGCTCACTGATGGTTCATACGGAACTCACGGGTTTCGTTGTGCCTTGAGGACACTCTCACGCGCCCAGCCAGCATCCGCAGAGGGGTGCATGATATATAAGCAGAATGATATTACGGACAAGTACAAGTGAGACTGGAATGGCCATTTCTGGCTTACTAGCCGTCGCCAGGTAGTCATCCTGAAGCCCGAAGTGTGGAACAACCGAGGCGCGAACTGTCGACCTGTTAGTTAGAAGTCCGGGTCTTTGCACACTGGGCCAAGTGGTCGCTGCCCTGACGGTAATGAATTGGGAATACACAATGGCAGGGGGCGCTCACTGATGGTTTATACGGAACGCACTCGTTGCGTTGTGACTTAAGGGCTCTCTGTCGTGCGCATCTGGTGCCTGCACAACGGAGCATGATATTAAGGCAGAATGATATTACGGACAAAGTCATCGGAGACTGGACTGGCCAATTCTGTCTTATTAGCCGTCGCCAGGTAGTCATACCGTAGCCCTCTGTGTGGAAGAAACGAGGCTGGAACTGTCGACCTGTTAGTTAGAAGTCCGTCCCCTTGCTCACTTGTCCAAGTGGTCGTTGGCCTGTCGGTTTTCGATCGGGAATATAAAATGTAAGGGGGCGCTCGCTGATGATTGATACGGAACTCGCTCGTTTCGTTGTGCATTAGGAGCTCTCTCTCGAGCCTAACCATCAGCCGCAGTGGGCCGCATGATATGCAGACAAAATGATATTACGGACAAGGACAATGGATGCTTTAATCGCAATTTCTGGCTTATTAGCCGTCGTCAGGCAGTCATGCCGAAGCAGGAACTGTGCAACACCGGAGGCTCCAACTGCAGATCTGTTATTTAGATGTCGACGCCTTTGCTCACTGGTCGAAGGGGACGTTGCCCTGTCGGTTTTCGTTCGGGAATATACAGTGGTAGGGGACTCTCACTGATGGTTTATACGGAACTCACGCGTTGCGTTGTGCCTTAAGGGCACTCTCTCGACGCGAACCAGCAGGCGCAGAGAGGCGCATGATATATAGGCAGAATGATATTACCGGTAAAGACAAGTGGGTTTCGAATGGCCATTTCTGCTTTTTAAGCCGTCGTCAGGCAGTCATACCGAAACCCGAAATGTGGAATACCCGGGGCTCGAACGGACGACCTTTTAGTTAGAACTCCGGGCCTTTGCACACCGGGCCAAGGTGTCTTTTCCCTGTCGGTTATGAATCGGGAATATACAATGGCATATTGTGTTCACTGATGGTTTATACGGAACTCACGCGTTTCGTTGTGCATTCAGGGCTCTCTATCGAGCCCAACTAGCAGCCGCAGAGCGGCGCATGATACATAGGCAGAAGGATATTACCGACAAAGTCAAGGGAGACCTGAATGGCCATTTCTGGCTTATTAGCCGTCCTCAGGCAGTCGTACCGAAGCCCGATATGTGGTACAACGTAAGCTCGAACTGACGAACTGTTACTTAGAATTCCACGCCTTTGCTTACTGGGCCAAGGGTTCGTTGCCCTGTCGGTCTTCGATTGGGAATATACAGTGGTAGTGTGCGCTCACTGATGGTTCATACGGAACTCACTCGTTGCGTTGTGCCTTAAGGGCTCTCTCTCGATTCGAAAGGGTAGCCGCAGGGCGGCGCATGATATATAGGCAGAATGATACTACGCACAAAGACAAGGGAGACTGGAATGGCCATCTCTGTCTCATTAGCTGTCGTCTGCCCGTCATACCCAAGCCCGAAATGTGGAACACCCGACGAACTGCTAGGTAGAATTCCACGCCTTTACTCCCTGGGCCTCGAGGCCGTTGCACTTTCGGTTTTGGATCGGGAATATACAATGGTAGAGGGCGCTCACTGATGGTTCATACGGAACTCACTCGTTGCCTTGTGCCTTAATTGCTGTTTCTGTCGTGCCCCACCAGCAGCTGCAGTGCGGCGCATGATATATAGGCAGAAAGATATTACGGACAACGAAAAGGGAGCCTGGAATGGCAATTTCTGTCTTATTAACCGTCGTCGGGCAGTCATACTGAAGCCCGAAATGTGGAACACCCGAGGATCCTACTGTCGACCTGTTATTTATAAGTCTACGCGTTGGCTCACTCGGCCAAGTGGTCCTTGCCCTGTCGGTTTTCCAGCAGGCATATACAATGGTAGGGGGCGCACACCGAACATTCATACGGATCTTACTTGTTTCGTTGTGCTTTCAGGGCTCTCTATCGAGCCGAACCAGCAGCCGCAGAGCGGTGCATGATATATAGGCAGAATAATATTACAGACAAAGTCCAGGGAGACTGGAATGTCCATTTCTGGCTTATTAGCCGATGTCTGTCGGTCATGCCTAAGCCCGGTGAGTGGAACACGCGAGGTTCGAACTGGCGACCTGTTAGTTAGAAGTCGACGCCTGTACACACTGCGCCACTAGCCCGTTGCCCGGCAATATACAATGGAAGGGGGCGCTCACTTATAGTTCATACGGAACTCACTCGTCGCCTTGTATCTTCGGGGCACTCTCTCGTGTCCAACCGGCAGCTGCACATCGGCGCAAGATATATAGGCAGAAACATATTACCGACGAGGACAAGGGAAAATGGAATGTTTATTTCTGTCTTATTAGCTGCAGCCAGGCATTCATCCCCAAGCCCGAATTGTTGAACACATGAGGCTCGAACTGGCGACCTGTAAGTTAGATGTCCACGCCACTACTCACTGAGCCACGAGACCGTTGCACTGTCGGTTTTCAATCGGGAATATGCAATGTTAGGGGGCGCTCCCTGATCGTTCATACTTAACTCACTCCTTCCGTTGTGCCTTTCGGGAAATCTCTCGAGCCCAACCGGAATCCGCAGATCAGCGCATGATATATAGGCATAATGGTAATAGCGGTAAAGCCAAAGGAGAATGGAATGGCCATTTCTGGCTTATTAGCCGTCGTCAGGTAGTCATACCCATGTCCATTTTGTGCAACACCCCAGGCTCGACCTGGCGACTTGTTAGTTAGAAGTCCACGCCTATAGTCAATGGGTCAGGAGTCCGTTGCACTGTCGGTTTTCGATCGGGAATGTACAATGGTAGGTGGCTGTCACTGAGAGTTCATACGGAACTCACTCGTTGCCTTGTGCATTTAGGGATCTCTCACGTGGCCAAATATAAGCCGCAGAGCGTCTCATGATAAAAAGACTGAATGGTGTTTCCGAAAAAAGACAATGGAGAACGGAATGGCCATTTCTGGATTATTAGCCGTCGTCAGGCTATACCCATACCCGAAGTATTGAACACCCGATGTTGGAACTTGCGAACTGTTAGATAGAAGTGCACGCCTATAGTCACTGGGTCACGAGTCCGTTGACCATTCTGTTTTGGATCGGGAATATACAATGGTAGGGAGCGCTCAGTGATCGTTCATACTGAACTCACTCGTTGCCTTTTGCCATAAGGGCTCGCTCTGTCCTCTTCAACCAGCAGCCGCAGAGCGCCTCTGGAAATAAATGCAGAATGGTATTACCGGTAAATTCAAGGGAGACTGTAATGGCCATTTCTGGCTTTTTAGCCGTCGTCAGGCAGCCATACCCACGCCCGTAGTGAGGAACACCCGAGGCGCGAACGGGCGACTTGTTAGTTAGAAGTCCACATGTCTTCTCAATGGGCCACGAGCCCATTCCCTGTCGGTTATTGATCGGGAATATACAACGGTAGGGGGCGTTCACTAATCGATCATACGGAGCTCACTATTTCCGTTTCGCCTTAATGGCTCTCTCTCGAGCTCATCCATCATCCGCAGAGCGTCGCATGATATATAGGCGGACGTTATTACCGACAAAGACAAGGGAGAATGGAATGCAGATTTCTAGATTTTTAGTCTTCTTCTTGCTGTCATACCGTAGTTCGATGTGTAAAACTCACGAGTCTCGAACTGTCGACCTGTTAGTTAGAAGTCCACGTCTATACGCTCTGGGCCAAGCGACCATTACCCTGTCGGTTTTCGATCGGGAATGTACAATGGCAGGGGGCGCTCAACGATCGTTGATACTGTAGTCACTCGTTCCGCTGCGCCGTAAAAAAACTCTCTCGTGCCCAATCAGCACCCGCAGAGCCGCGCATGATATATAGGTAGAATAGAATTACCGACAAAGACAACGCAGTTTGGAATGGAAATTTCTGGCTTATTAGCCGTCGTCAGGCAGCCATACCCACGCCCGTAGTGAGGAACACGCGAGGCTCGACCTGGCGAAGTTTGGGATAAATGTCCACGTTTCTACACATTGGGCCACGAGCCCATTTCCAGGTCGGTTTTCGTTTGGTGAATATACAATGTTAGGGGGCGCTCACTGATCGTTCGTCCTGAGCTTGCCCGTTGCCGTGTGCCGCATGATATGTGGGCAGAATGATATTACGGACAACGTCAAGGGAGACTGGAATGGCCATTTCTGGCTTATCGGCCATCGTCACGCAGTCATACCGAAGCCCGAATTGTGCACCAACCGAGGCTCGAACAGGCGACCTGTTAGTTAGAACTCCATGCGTTTTCTAACTGGGCCAGTTTGTCGTTGCACTGTCGGTTTTCGATCGGGAATATTGAATGGTATGGGGCACACACTGATGGTTCATACGTAACTCACTCGTCCCGTTGTGCCTTAAGGCATCTGTCTCGTGCCAAACCAGCATCCACAGAGACGCGCATTATATATAGGCAGAATAGTATTACCGAAAAAGACAAGGGAGACTGGAATGGCCATTTCTGGCTTATTTGCCTTCGTCAGGCTGTCATACTCACGCCCGGCGTGCAGAACGCGCGACGCTTGGACTGGCGACCTGTTAGATAGGTGTCCACGCCGCTAATCTCTCTGCCACGAGCACGTTGCCCTGTCGGTTTTCGATCGGGATTATACAATCGTAGGGGGCGCTCACTGATCGTTCATACGGAACTCACTCGTTGCTTTGTGCCTTAAGGGCACGCTCTGTCGTGCTCAAACATCAGCCGGAGAGGAGCGCATGATATACAAGCAGAATGGCATTAACGACAAAGGCAAGTGAGATTGGAATTGCCATTTCTGGCTAATTAGCCTTCGTCGGGCTTTCATGCCGAAGCACGAATTGTTGAACACGCGAGGCTCGAACAGCCGACCTGTTATTTAGAAGTCCACGCCTCTACTCATTGGGCCGCGAGCCCGTTTCCCTGTCGGTTTTCAATCGGGAGAATACAATGGTAGGGTTCGCTCAATGATCGTTCATACGGAACCCACTCCTTGCGTTGTTCCTTAAGGTCTCTCACTCTAGCCGAACCAGCAGCCGCAGAGCGGCGCAAGAGATATGGGCAGAATGATTTTACGGACAATGACAAGTGAGACTGTAATGGCTATGTCCGGCTTATTTGTCGTCGTCAGGCATTCATACTCATGCCCGAATTGTGGAACACACAAGGCTTGTACTTGCGACCTGTTAGTTAGAAGTCCACGCCTATGCTCACTTAGCCACGAGCCCGTTGCCCAGTCGGTTTTCTCTCGGGAATATACAATGGTAGGGTGCACTCACTAATGGTTAATGCGGATCTCACTCTTTCCATTGTGCGTTTAGGGCCCTCTCTGTCGTGCCCGTACAGCAGCCGCATCATCGCTCATGACATATACGCAGAATGGTATTACCGAAAATGTCAAGCGAGACTTAAATGGCCATTTCTGTCTTATTAGCTGTCGTCAGTCAGTCATTCCGAAGCCCGAATTGTGGAACACACAAGGCTCGTACTGGCGAACTGTTACTTAGAAGTCTACGCCTCTACTCATTGGGCCATGAGCACGTTGCCCTGTATTTTTTCGATCGGGAATATACAATGGTAGGGGGCGCTCACCGATTGTTCATACGGAACTCTCTTGTTCCTTTGTGCCCTAAGGGTTCTCTCTCGAGCCCAGCCAGCTGCCGCAGAGCGGCGCATGATATATGGGCAGAATGATATTACCGACAAAGTCATGGGAGACTGGAATGGGCATTTCAGACTTATTAGCCGTCGTAAGGCAATCGTACCGAATTCCGTATTGTGGAACACCCGAGGGTCGAACTGGCGACCTGTTTGTTAGAAGTCCACGCCTTTGCTCACTGTTCCAAGGGGTTGTTGCCCTGTCGGTTTTCGATCGGGAATATACAATGGTAAGGGGCGCTCACCGATCGTTGATACGGAACTCACTCTTTGCGTTGTGCGTTATGCGCTCTCTCTGTCGTGCCTATCCATCAGCCGGAGAGCCGCGCATGATATATAGGCAGAATGGTATTACCGGTAAATTCAATTGATACTTGAATGGCCATTTCTTGCCTTTTGGCCGTCGTCAGGCAGTCATTGCCAAGCGCGAAGTGTGGAACACCCGAGGCTCGAACTGGCGACAGCTGTTATTTAGAAGTCCACGCCTCTGTCCACTGAGCCCCGAGTCCGTTGCCCTGTCTCTTTGTCGCTCTCTGTTTGTCTGTCTGTCTGTCTCTCTCTCTTATATATTTTCTCTCTCTGCGTCCCTCTCTCTTTTTCTCACTCTCCCTCGTGTCTCTCTCTTTTCATCTTTGTCTATTTCCTTTTTTCTCCCTTTCTCTCTTTCTCTTTCTCTCTCCCTATGTCTCTCTCTCTTTCTCTTTCCCTCTGTCTACCGCTGTCTCCGTCTGTCTGTTTGTCTCTTTGTATCTCTCTCTGTCTGTCTGTCTGTCTCTCTCTCTCCCTCTCTGTCCCTTTCTCTCTCTTTGTGTCTTTCTTTCTCTCTCTGTCTGCCCGATTGTCCCTCTCTCTGTCTCTCTCTGTCAATCTATCTCTCTCACACTGGCTCTGGCTCTCTCTGTCTCGCTCGCTATCTCTCTGTTTTGCTGTTCTTCTCTCTCTCTTTCCGTGTCGATATTTCACGCTGTGTGTCTCTCTCTCTCTCTCTCTCCCTATCTCGCTATGTTTCCCTGTCTCACTCCGTCTCTCACAATTTCTCCCTGTCTCTCTCTGTCTTTCCTTCTCTCTCTCTATCCCTGTCTCAGTACCTCTCTCTCTTTCGGTCTCTCTCTGTCTGCTTCTCTCTCACTCTGTCTCTTTCCTTTTCTTCCTCTCTCTCTTCCTCTCTCCTTCCGTCTGTCTCTCTCTGTTTCTCTGTTATTACCTGCGTCCATCTCTCTCTCTGTCTCTGTCTCCTTCTGTCTCCTTCTCTTCTCTTTCTTTGTTTCTCACTCTCTCTTTGTCTGCCTCTCTCCATTCTCCCCTCTGTTTCTGTCACTGCTCTCTCTCTCTCTCTCTCTCTCTCTCTCTCTCTATCGCTCTATATCTCCGTTTGTCTTTCTCTCCGTCTCTCTTTCTTTGTCTCGCTCTATTTGTCTCCGTCTGTCCTTCTCTCTCTCTCTGTTTCCCTGATCTTCCCTCTCTTTCTGTGTCTATATCTCACGCAGTCTCTTTCTGTCTGTCTGTCACTTTCTTTCTTTTGCTTTTTTTTTATCTCTCTGTCTGTCTGTCCGTCTCTCTCTGTCTCTATCATTCTCTCTATCTCTGTCTCTCTGTTCCTCTCTGTCTTTCGTTCTCTCTATCTCCCTATCTCTGTCTCTCATCTCTGTCTCTCCCTCCCTCTGTCTCTCTCTGACTTTCTCTCTCTTTCTCACTCTGTCTCTCTCCCTCTGTGTCTCACTCTTTTCGTCACTCGCTCCCTGTCTCCTCTCTCTCTATCTCTCACTCTCTGTCCCCCTTTCTCTCTCTCTCTCTCTCTCTCTGTCCCTCTCTCCGTCTGTCTCTCTCTCGTTCTCTGTGTATCACTCTCTGCGTATCCCTTTCTCTTTCTCGGGCTCTCACGCTGTCGCTGTCGCCCTCTCTCTCTTTCTTTCTCTCCTTCTCTCTCCGGCTCTTTCGCTGTCTCCTTCTCTGTCTCACGGATTCTCTCTCACTGTCTCTTTACCTACCTCTGTGTCTCTATCTCTCTCATTCTGTCTCTCTAATCTCTGTCTGTCCCTTTCTCTTTCTCTCTCTCTTTCTCTCTTCTATCACTCTGTCGTTCTTTCTCTGTCTCTCTCTGTGCTTCACTCTCTCTCTTTCTCTGTCCCTTTGCCTCCCTGTCTCTTTGGCTGTGTTCCTCAGTCCCTCTCTCCCTCTGTCACCCTCTCTGCCTTTGTTTCTCTGTCTCTCCCTTCTCTCTCTGTCTCTCATATTCTCTGACTTTACCTATCCCTCTCTTTCTCTGTCTCTCTCTTTTCCTCTCTCTCTCTCTCTCTCTCTC
>CACRXP010000495.1:12724-24705 GCA_902702965.1 Spirometra erinaceieuropaei
TGGACTTCTGCCTTTGTCCATCTGACTCTCCCTGTCTCTCTGTCTTTCTGTCCTTCTCTCTCTCTATATGTCTCCATCTCTCTTTCTCCCTCTCACACACACTATCTCTCTCTTTCTTTCTTTTTCTCCCTCTCTCTCTCCGTCTCTATATCTCTCTTTCTCACTCTCTCACTCTCTCTGTGTGTCTCTATATATCTCTCTCGGTCTGTCTCTCTTTGTCGTCCTCTATCTCTGCGTCTCTCTCTATCTCTATTAGTCTCTGTCTCCCTCTCTCTCTCTCTCTCTCTCTCTCCTTAGTACTCTGTGTCACTATCTGTCTGCGTCTGGCCAGTTGCACTCTTAGCGAGCTGCTCATGTATTATATGCGGTATGTGTCCTATGACACGGCGTTCGTTGTCGCCAGTAGCAAGCTGGCGGGCGGACAGAATGGGATCGAGTGACATCCTGACCACAACAGTGAGGGTCAAAGGCCCACTTGACATATGTATTGAATAGCTGAGGTAGTCTGCTTTCCGAGATTATATGATGAAGACAGAAGGCTCGTCGGAAAAAATCGAGTTGTACTCGTGCATTTTCGAGCTGGTGACACCAACCCGTCGTCAGACGAAGTAAACAGAGGAGAAAGTGAAATGGTCAGGCCAAATTGGTTGGCGTGACAGGGCAGCCACTAATAGGCAAGTAACTATTGTATGAAAATGGGGATGGAGACATAATTAGGCTAGGGACTGTGGTGGGGGAGGGAGGAGGGAACTGCTGCGGCTCCGTGTGTTAGAAGGTTGGGGGGGGGGAAATGACGATTCAATGTGACTTCGGACGGTGGACTTAATGATCGTCGATCCGTCATGCGGGTAGGAGTCAGTGGTCCAACGTAGAGGTGTTAGAGATTACGGTTGCGGTTCGCTGTGTCTGGAGTAGGGAGGGGGGTGGCAAAATAGTCCGATTATACAGGGCCCGGTATGGATTAGCGGCTGTTGTTAGGTCGTGGGCGCAAGTCAGTGAGCCGAGTACGCAGACCTTCGTAATGAGCGTCCAGATCGACATGGCGATTGATGCTATTTGTGTTAGAGTGCCAGCCTTCGAGGAATTCTCGGGCCTGTTTGGTGTTTGCCATGGCAACAATTTCACTTCCTTCCCAATTGAAACGTTGGTCGCATTCATGGGCGTGCGCAAACACGAATGATAAAGGGTCACGTCGGCGAATGGCTAGTTTATGCTCGTTTATACGCGTCCCAAGTCGTCGGCCTGTATGACCAATATAGTCGCAAGAGCAGTTAGCACACGGAATTCGGTAGATGACATTGGTTTGCTGCTCTTTGGATAAAGGATCCTTCACACGGGACAGTGTTGCGCGCAGGGAGGACGCCGGCTTGTGGGCAATGAAGATACCAAACCGGTTTAATTTCGAGCGATCGCCTCGGAAATACCTTGCATGTAGGATAGAGAGTAGAATTTCCTTTGTTCGGGTCCCTCATTAGAACTAACGTCTTGTGTCTGTCTCTGTTGTCTGAGACAATTTTTCACAAAACTGACCGGGTATCCGTTGAGTCGGAATAACCGATACAGGAAAGCAAGTTCTTTCTTAAGTAAATCATCGTTGCTGCAGTAACGATGAGCCCGCTGGAAAAGAGTTCGGACACAGCTCCTTTTATGAGCCGGAGGATGGTTGCTTTCGCAATTAAGAATGACGTCAGCACTGGAGTCTTTTCGGTAGACGCTTGTTGCAAGGCCGCCATCACTGAGCGTTCGGATACTGACGACTAGAAACGGGAGAATGCCTCCTGTCGCCTCTTCGCGAGTAAACTGGATAGCTGGGAAGACGCTATTCAGACTCAAATGAAATTGTTCAATTTCGCAGGTCTTCATGATAACAAACGTATCATCTACATATCGGAGCCACATTTTCTGTTTAAAGGTTCGCACAACTTCCTCTTCTAGTTGTTGCATTACTTGTTCAGCTAGTAGACCGGATATTGGCGATCCCATTGGTGTACCCCTAACCTGTTGATAAAACTTTCCATCGAATTGGCAGTAGTTCTTGAGACAGAGTCTAAGAAGTTCTGAAATGTGTTCTATCGGAATGTTGGTTGGGTTATCTTGCAGGCGTCGGGTTACGCTCTCAATCGCTAGGTCATGTGGTATTGAGGAAAACAGGGCAACCACATCAAACGATAGAATACACTCATCAGGACTTACTTTGATGCCTTGGATCTTCTGGATAAATGCCTGAAAGTTTTTGATGCTATATTGCGAGCCATTGCCGAGGTGCTTCAGGTGTCTGTATAACCATTTAGCGAGGTTGTAGGTGGACGATCCAATAAGCGGCACTATGATCCTCAATGGCGCACCTTCTTTGTGCACCTTTGGGAGGCCATATGCATGGGCTATTCGGGGGTCGTTGAGATTCATGCGCTTGGAATCATAGGGGTTATGAGCTTCAGTCGAGTGAGCTCATCCACCTTCTTTTTTACAGCCGCGGCTTGCTTTTTAGTCGGGTCCTCCACGAGTGGTGCGTAGGCTTCTCTGTCGTTAAAGACTTGGTTCGCCTTGTTGACGTAATCACTTTTTTCCATGATGACGGTCGCGCCACCTTTGTCAGCAGACACAATCACTATACTGCCGTCTGTCTTAAGAGAGTGTAACCCATTTTCTTCATCGATAGGCAAGACGTGGTGGTGCTTTTTTGTCGAAGTAGACCAGTGGCACAGCTTCGTATGTCCGCGCGCATTTCTTCAGGCACAGCAGAGATCAGTAAAATGGATTCAAGGTTCGCAGCATCAGTGTGGCTGAATTTTGTTCCCAAAGATAGTAGACTCAGTTCAGCGGATGTTAGACTCCTCTCTCTCTCCCTCTGTGTTTCTCTGACCCTCTCTTTTTTCTCTCTTTTTCTCTCTATATCTCGGTGTTTCTCTCTCTCTCTTTCTCCCTCTCTCTCTATGTTTCTCTCTCTCTCCCTCTCGTAACCTGTCTTCCTCTTTCACTCTTTGTCTCTTTCCCTCTCACGCTCTGTCTCTGTCCTTCTGTCTCTCCCTCTGTTTCTCTGTCTTCCTCTAATCCTCTCTGTCTCTCTATCTATCTCTCCTTCTCCCTCTCTCGCTTTCCCCCCTCTCTCTCTGTCTTTCTCCCTCAGTGCCTATCGCTCTGTCTCCCTCTCTCTCTGTCTCCGTCTCTGTCTCTCTATATCTCTCTGTCTCTCTCTCTTTATGTCTGTCTCTCTGTCTCGCACTCTCTCTACCTCTATACCTCTCTGTCTCTCTGTCCCTGAATCTGCCTCTGCCTCTTTCTCTGTCTCTCTCTATCTCATTCACTGTGCCTATTTCTCTCTCTCCCTCTCTGTCTGTCTGTCTCTCGCTCTCTGTCTCTCTCTATCTGAATCTCTCCGCATCTCATTCTCTGCCTGTCTCGCTGTCGGCCTCGTTATCTCTCTCACTCTCTGTCCTCCTTCTGTCTCTCTCACGCACTCTCTGTCACTATCTCTGTCCCTCTAGTTCTCGCTCTCCCTCTTTCCGTCTCTCAATCTGTCTCTCTCTATCTTTCCCTCTGTCTCTCTCTTTCTCTCTCACTCTCAATCTCTCTCTCTCATTCTCTTTCTATCCCTCTCTTGGTCTCCTTTTATCTCTCATTCGCTCTCCTCTTTCTGCCTCTCTCTCTGTCTCTCCGACTCTCCCTGCATCTCTCTGTCTCTCTCACGCGTACTCTGTCTCTGTCTCTCTCTCTTTCCGAATCCCTCTTTCTCTCTCTCTCTCTCTCACTGTCACACTCTGTCTCTCTCTCTTTCTCTATTTTTCTGTCTCCCTCTCTGTCTTTCTGTCTCCCTCTCTGTCTTTCTGTCTCCCTCTCTGTCTTTCTGTCTGTCTTTCTCTTTCTCTCTATCTCTCTAACTCTGTCTTGTTCTCCCTCACTCCATCAGTTGCTTTCCATCTATATCTGTCTCTCTCCCTCTGTCCCTCTCTCTGTCCTCCGTGTCCCTATGTCTCTATCTCTCTCTCCCCCTCTCTTTCGCTCTCTCTTTCTCTCTCTATTTCTGTCTCTGACTATTTGTCCCTCTCTCTCTCTCTCTATTTCTCTCTCACCCACTCTGTCACCCTGCCTCCTATTTTTCTCTCTTAATCTGTCTCTATAATTCTCTATATCTGTCTCTCTTTTTCTCTCTCTGTCTATCGTCCTGTTTTACTCTTTATCTCACTGTCTCCCTCTTTCTCTCCGTCTCACTCTCACTTTCACACTCTGTCACTACCTTACTCTCTCCGTTTCACTCTCTCTGAAGCTCCCACTGTCTCTATCTCTGTCGCTCTCTCTATCCTAATCTATGTCTCTATATCTGCCTATTTATATCTCCGTTATTCTCTCTCTGTCTCTCTCTCTCTCTCTCCATCTGTCTATATATGATTCTCTCTCCCTGTCTCTCTATTCACATCTATCTATTCCTTCTACCTCCGTCTGCCACGCACTCATTCTGTATTTCTATATATGTATGTATCTGAATGGTTGAGGTAGTGTGCATTCCGAGATAATATGGTGAAGATAGAAGGCTCGTCGTAAAAAACCGAGTTGAAATCCAATGCAAAACGATGATTACCGACAGGCCTCCTAAATTCATATATACATCCAAATCGTCATTGTTTATTCCCGATCGAAAAGGGACAGGGCAACGGGCACGTGGCTCAGTGGTTAGAGACCTGGAATTCTAACAAACAGGTGGTCAGTTCGAGCCACGGTTGTGCCACAATTCGGGGTTCGGTATGACTGACTGACGACGGCTAATAAGACAGAAATGGCCATTCCAGTCTCCCTTGTCTTTGTCGGTAATATCATACTGCATATATCATGAGCTGCTGTGCGGCTGCTGACTGCATTCAAGAGAGAAAGAGAGAGAGTCCATAAGGCAGAGGGGAAGGAGTGAGTTGAGTAAGAAAGATCGGTGAGCGCCACCTAACATTGTAAATTCCGGATCAAAAAGCGACAAAGCAACGGGCTAGTGGCTCAGTGTTTAGAGGCGCGGACTTCTAACAAACAGGGGGCCAGTTCGAGGCTCGGGTGTGCCACACCTCAGGCTTGGGTATGACTGACAGACGACCGCTGTTAAGCCAGAAACGGCCATTCCAGTCTACCTTGACTTTGTCGGTAATATCATACTGCATATATCATGAGCTGCCGTGCGGCTGCTGATTGCGCTCAAGAGAGAAAGAGAGAGAGTCCATAAAACAGAAGGGAGGGAGTGAGTTGCGTAAGAAGGATGGTTGAGCGACCCTACCATCGTATATTCCGGATCGAAAAGGGACAGTGCAACGGGCTCGTGGCACAGTGGTTCGAGGCGTGGACTTCTATCAAACAGCGGGCGAGTTCGAGCCTTGTGTGCGACATTTCGAGGTTCGGTATGAATGGTTGACGACTTCTGATAAGCCAGAAATGCCCATTCCAGTCTGCCATGTCTTTGTCGGTAATACCCTTCTAGCTATATCATGCGCCGCTGGGCGGCTGCTGGTTGTGCTCGAGAGAGAGAGTCCATAAGGCAGAAGGGAATGAGTGAGTTCCGTAAGAAGTATCGGAGAGCGCACACTACCATTGTAAATTCCGAAGCGACAATGGACAGGGCAACGGGATCTTGGCTCAGTGGATAGAGGCGTGGTATTCTAACAAACAGGTGGCGAGTTCGAGCCTCGGTTGTGCGACACTTCGGGGTTATGTTTGACTGACTGACAACGGCTTATAAGCCAGAGATTGCCATTCCAGTCTCCTTTATCTTTGTCGGTAATATCATTCTGCCAATATCATGCGCCGCTGTGCGTCTGCGGCTTGTGTTCCGGAGAGAGTGAGAGTGCGTGTGAGTGCACAATGCACAAGCGAAGGAGTGAGATCTGTAAGAAGAATCGGTGAGCCACTGTTAACTTCGTATATTCCAGATCGAATAGGGACATGGCAACGGGTATGTGGCTCAGTGGTTAGAGGCGTGGACATCTAACAAACAGGTTGCGAGTTCGAGCCTCGGGTGTGCCAAACAACGGTCTTCGGTATGACTGGATGACGACGGCTAATAAGCCAGATTTGGCCATTCCAGTCTCCCATGTCTTTGTCGGTATTATCATTCTGCCTATATCATGCGCCGCTGTGCGGCTGCTGGTTGTGTTCCAGGGGGAGAGAGAGTGATTACATTAGGGAGAAGATAAGGAGTGAGTTCCTTAAGAAGTATCGGTGAGCGCCCCCTAACATCGTGTATTACGCATCGAATAGGGACAGGGCAACGGGCTCGTGACGATTGAGATTCCATAAGGGAGACTGGAAGGAGTGAGTTCCGTATGATATATCGGTGAGCGCGACCTCACATTGTGTATTCCCGATCGAAAAAAAGACAGGGCAAGGGACCCGTGGCTCTGTGGTTAGTGGCGTGGACTTCTAACGGCGGCAGTTTGCGCCTAGTTCACACTTACCGCTAACTTCTTAAATTTTGCATTTGCTGATGGAATTGATGACTTTATTTCTATTTATCGATATGAACAGGGAGCTGAGGAGCGAAAGCCTCATTCCCTTAGTAAACTGACTTAAACAAATGGCGAGTTAGAGCCGCGGGTGTGACACACTTCGGGATTGGGTATAATTGGCTGACGACGGCTAATAAGCCACAAATGGCCACTCCAGTCTCCCTTGTCTTTGTCGGTAACATCATTCTGCCTATATCATGCGCAGCTGTTCGGCTGTTGGTTGGGCTCGAAAGAGGGTGAGGAGTCGATAATGCGGAAGGCAAATAGTGAGTTCCGTATGAAGGATCGTTGAGCGCCCCTTACATTGTATATTCAGGATCGAAATGGACAGTGCAACGGGCTCGTGGCCCAGTGGTTATAGCCGTGGACTTCTACCAAAAAAGTGGCGAGTTCGAGCCTTGTGTGTGCCACACACTACGGGGTTGGGTATGACTGGCTGATGATGTCTAATAAGCCAGAAATGGACATTCCTTTCTCCCTTGTCTTTGCCTGTATTATCCTTCTCCCTATATCATGCGCCGCTCTGCGGCTGCTGTTTGGGCTCGAGAGAGAGAGAGAGGGAGACATAGAGAGTCCATAAGGCAGAGGGGAAGGAGTGATTTGCCATAAAATATCTGTGAGTGCCCCCTACCATTGTATATGTCGGATCGAAAAGGGAGAGTACTATGGGCTCGTGGCTCACTGGTTATGGGCGTGGATTTCTAACAAACAGATGGCCAGTTCGAGCCCCGGTTGTGCCACACCTCGGGGTTGGGTACGACTGGCTGATGACGTCTATTTAGCCAGTAATGTCCATTCAATTCTCCCTTGTCTTTGTCGGTAATATCATTCTGCCTATATATCATGCGGCGTTGTGCAGGTGCCGGATGCGCACGACAGAGAGCGCTTAAGGCACAAAGCAACGAGTGATTTCCGTATAAACCATCAGTGAGCGCACCCTGCCATTGTATATTCCCGATCCAAAACCGACAGGGCAACGACCCCTTGGCCCACTGAGCAGAGGCGTGGACGTCTAACTAACAGGTCGCGAGTTCGAGTCTCGGGAGTTCCACACTTCCGACATCCGTATGACTGCCTCACCACGGCTAATAAGCCAGAAATGGCCACTGTACCACTGTATATTCCGGATGGAAAGGGAGAAGTGTGTGCGGTTATAGGGTATGTTGCGATTTGGAGCCTCGTATGTGCCACCCTTCGGGGTTGGGTATGACTGGCTGACCACGGCTAATAAGCCAGAAATGGACATTCCATGCCCCCTGTCTTTGTCGGTAATATTATTCTGTCTATATTAGGCGCAGTTGTGCGGCTGCTGGTTGGGCTCGAGAGAGCTAGTGTCCTTAAGGGACAAGGTAATGAGTGAGTTCCATGAGAAGGATCGTTGAGCGCCCCCTAAAATTGTATATAAAGGTACGAATAGGGACAGGGCTCTGCGGTTAGAATGTAGTTTGCGAGTTCAAGCCTCGGTTGTGGCGCACTTCGGGGTTGGGTGTGACTGGCTGTCGACGGCAAATAAGCCACAAATGGCCATTCAATTCATTCTTGTCTTTGTGGGTAATATTATTCTCCCTATATCATGCGCCGCTGTGCGCCTGCTGGTTCTGCTCGAGAGAGAGTGTGAGAGTCCATGAGGTAGAAGTCAAGGAGTGAGTTCCGTAAGAATGATCTGCAAGCGCCCCCTACCTTTGTATATTCCGGATTGAAATAGGACAGGGTAACGTGATCGTGACTCAGTGTTTAGAGGCGTGGACTTTTAACAAGCGGTTGGCGAGTTCGATCCTCGAGTGTGCCACAAATCTGGGTTGGGTAGGACTGGTTGCCGACGGCTAATAAGCCAGAAATGGCCATTCCAGTCTCCCTTGTCTTTGTCGGTAATATCATTCTGCCTATATCATGAGCCGCTGTGCGTCTGCTGGTTGGGCTCGAGAGAGAGAGAGAGTCCATAAGTTAGAAGGGAATGTGTCAGTTCCGTATGAAGAATCGGTGAGCGCCCCCTACCATTGTATATTCTGGATCGAAAGGGGACAATGCAATGGGCTATTTGCTCAGTGGTTAGAAGCTTGGAATTCTAACAAACAGGTGCCGAGTTCGGGCCTCCGGTGTGCCACGCTTCGGGCTGGGGTATGACTGGCTGACGACGGCTAATAAGCCATATATGGCCATTCCAATATCCCCTGTCTTTGTCAGTAATATCATTCTGCCTATATCTTGAGCCTTTGTGCGGCTGCTTGTTCGGCTCGAGAGAGAGAGTGAGTGCAGAAGGCAGAAGCGAAGGAGTGAGTTCCGTAAGAGGGGTAGGTAAGCGCCCCCGCAAATTTTATATTCCGGGACGAAAAGGGACAGGGCTGTGCGGTTAGAGTTTAGGTTGCGATTTCTAGCCTCGGGTGTGCCACAATTCGTGGTTGGGTATGTCTGGCTGACGACGCAAATAAGCCAGTAATGGCCATTCCTGTCACCCTTGTCTTTGTCGGTAATATCTTTCTGCCTATATCATGCGCCGCTGTGCGGCTGCTGGTTGTGCTCGAGAGAGAGTGTGTGAGTGTCCATAAGGCAGAAGGGAAGGAGTGACTTTCGAAAGATTTTTCGGTTTGCGCCCCTTAACATTGTATATTGCGGATCGGAATGTGACAGGGCAACGGGCTCGGGGCTCAATGGTTATAGGCGTGGACTTGTAACAATCAGTTGGTGAGCTCCAGCCTCGGGTGTGCCAGAAATCGGGTTGGGTATGACTGCGTGACGACGGCTAATAAACCAGAAATGGCCATTCAAGTCGCCCTTGTATTTGTCGGTAATATCTTTCTGCCTAGATCATGCGCCGCTGTGCGCTGCTAGTAGTGTTCGACGGAGAGAGTGAGAGGCTCTATAAAGGAGAAGGGAAGGAGTGAGTTGGATAAATTAGTTGGTAATCGCCCCCTAAAATTGTATATTCCGGATCGAAAAGTGGTAGGCCGGTGCGATTAGAAGGGAGGTGGCCAGTTCGAGCCTCGTGTGTGCCAAACTTCGGGGATGCGTATGACTGGTTGACGACGGCTAATAATCCAGAAATGTCCATTCCATTCTCCCTTGTCATTGTCGTTAATATCATTCAGCTTTTGTCATGCGCCGCAGAGCGGATTCTGGTTGGGCTCTAGAGATAGAGTGTCCATAAGTCAGAAGGGAAGGAGTGAGTTCCGTAAGAATTATCGATGAGCGTCATTTGCCATTGTATATTCCGATTCGACAAGTGACATGGCAACACGGTCGTGGCTCAGTGGTTAGAGGCGTGGACTTCTAACAAAAAGACGGCGAGTTCGTGCCTCGGGTGTGCCACAATTCAGGGTAGTTCATGAATGTCTGAGGACGGCTAATAAGTCAGAAATGGGCATTCCAGTGTCCCTTGTCTTTGTCGGTAATATCATTCTGCCTATATCGTGCGCCGCTGTGCGGCTGCTGGTTGGGCTCGAGTGAGTGAGTGAGAGCGAGATAGAGAATCCATAAGGCAGAATTGAAGGAGTGAGTTTCGTAAGTAGTATCACTGATTGCCCCCTAACATTGTATATTCCGGATCGAAAAGGGACAGTGCAATGAACTCTTGGCTCAGTTGTTAGAGGCGTTGACTTCCAACAGTCAGGTGGCGAGTTCCAGTCTCGTGTGTAGCCCGAAGCATTTCTGTACCAACCTGTTCGCATTCTGTTTCGTCCCTTCTTGCTGCTCTTATGACTTGTCCGAATTCGGCCTCGTAATTTGTTGCCTGTTCTTTGCCGTTGCCTGCGATACCGAGCTTGTTTGTTTGTGAATGCAATAGATGTTTTTGCGCCCTTTCCTGATTGAATAAATACCCGATCGGCAGCGACAGATCATGACAGCTGACGAGGACTTGATAAACTTCGCTTCGATTAATTGCTTGTGACCCTTTTGGTTGACCTTGATGTTCTATTAGCTGCGCTTTTTGCGTCTGTGCGCATGATTGTGTTCCTGTTCTCAGCTGTTTGCCAGGGTTGTGACCGGCTGAATGAAGGCACATTATGCCTGATGCAGTACTGTATCAATCTACCCGCATTCTCTTTCGTCTCTTCTTACTGACATTTATGTACTTATATATATATATATATATAAAGATGAACTAAACTACCTATTTGAATTATTTTCCCAGAACGGATACCCGAGAGATTTCGTACGTCGATGCATGAAACAACAAGAGATAAAAACAAAGGAACTAGATAGTTCCAATCAAGCGCCCAAAGCGAACACTTGGCGAATCCTTCCTTACATCAGGAATGTGTCTGAACTTGTTGAAAGACACTTGAGGAAACACCAGATAAAAGTGGCGCACAAGCCGACGACTACTTTACGCACCCAGCTTGTATACCCTAAGGATAGGGTTGGCTATCTTGATAAGAAAGAAGTCGTCTATAAGATCCCATGCGATGTCTGTGATGCCGTATATTGTGGCGAAACGGGAAAATGTGCCTCTACACGCATCCACGAACATCAACTTGCAGTTAAGGGGCGAGACCACTTGTCTCAAATGGCCATGCACACTCTTGGTACTGGGCACAATTTCGCATGGGACAAAACTCGCATCGTCGGAGTTTGTCCATCTAAAAAAGGCCGAGAGTTTCTTGAGGCCATGCACTCCGATGAGTCATGCATCAACAGGCATATCGAGTTAGATGTCACGTACAAGAATCTCAGAGAAAAGTGGAAGAGACGAAAGCCGATCAATACGGACTGGCACATACGACGGCAGCTTACTAGCTGAGGCACCAAATGAGTATTGATTTTGTAGCACGTTTGAAATTTTAATTGTTTTCTGCACATTTACTCTAGTCTGACGACGACACGGGGAACCGACGTCGAAAATTTACTCAATAAATTTTTCTACCTTTCCCAGAGAACGTATTTGATTTCAAATTATATTTCTTGGGATGCCTGCGTTCCAATTCATTCATATATATATTTATTCACTCAGGAATGGGCGCACACCGATCCATTGGCTTCCCGAAGCAAACAAGCTTCGTATGGGCGATAGGGGTCACGAACAGGCAACCACCTACCAGGCCGAAGTCGGCCAAGCTATGATAGCAGAGGGGAGAGGCGAGGCCCTGATGAACTTCGGTTCGATGAAGTGCTTATGACCCATCTGGTAGACCCCAGTGGTTGACCGGCTGCGCCAGGTGCGTCTAAGCGCATGTTTGTGTTTCCGGTACCAGCTGGTGGTCAGGGTTATGATTGGCTGAATGAAGGCAAACAAGCCCGAAACAGTGCTGTATCAATCTACCTCCAGACTCTGTCGCCTCCTCTCTGATATATATGTATATATTTAGAAAGATGAAGTTCTTTGGGAAACAGCAAAATTTCATTGTGAATTTTCGAGACTGGTTCCCCAGCTCGTCTTCAGACAATGGGTGTGCAAAAACAATTAACTTTTAGCCTGAGTCTAGCAAAAGGAGTCAATGATTGGTTAAGATTGTCATCCCGGGATTGGCTGACTCAGTTTGAATCTGTCCTTAACGATTTTGTATGCGG
>CACRXP010000495.1:36260-88836 GCA_902702965.1 Spirometra erinaceieuropaei
AGTGTAGGATGACCTCTGAATACGCCTCTTTGCGATAAACTGATGTCTGGAGTGATCCATCGGTTTTTCGACGTACAAGGACATCCAGGAATGGGAGTTGTCCATCGACCTCTGTTTCCAAAGTAAATGTAATTCCTGGAAATATGGAGTTAATATTGGTATGGAGTAGATTCAACTGATCTTTCTTGACGATGACAAAAGTGTCATCTACGTATCGCAGCCAAAGTTTTGGATTGACTGTGGGAAGGGCTATGCTCTCTAATTTCTGCAGTAATGCTTCTGCCAGGAAACCGGATATTGGTGAACCCATGGGGGCACCTTTTAATTGCCGGTAGCATTGATTTGAGAAGGAAAAATTTGTCTCCATACAGAGATCAAGGAGTTGAAGTAAAGCCTCTGGAGGTACCTCAGAAGTATATGTTTGAAGCAGTTCTTCGGTGCAGCTTTTTGCTAAATCTAGCGGAATCGAAGTGAAAAGCGAGACCACATCGAATGACACCATAATCTCGTCACATGTGATGTTGACACCGCTTAATTTGTCTAGAAACTCTTTTGAATCCTGAATGGAGTTCTCGGAGTTCTTCGTTAGTGGATGTAGTTGACGAAATAGCCATTTCGAGATCTTATAGTTGGGTGCACCGATTAGAGAGACTATCGGTCGCAGCGGAATACCAGTTTTATGAATTTTGGGAAGACCATATATCTTGGCAATTGTTGGTTCATCCTGTTTTAAAGACTTGCCCGAAAGGCGTTTCAGTGTTTTTTCAATATGTGAGTTTTGCGATTTGGTGGGGTCGGCAGCTAGAGGTTCGTATGTTGAATCATCTTTTAAGAGTGACATCATTTTGTCTGTGTAGTCTGTTTTGTTCAAAACAGTGGTGGCACCTCCTATGTCGGCAGGTAGAATGATGATGTCTTCGTCTTGTTTTAGAGCTTTAAGGGCTTTCTTTTCATCGTAAGATAGCGTTGAGAACTTTTTTCGGTTCTTCAATGCCTTACAGTGCTGTTTCCCAAAGAACTTCATCGTTCTAATTATACTTCTTGGGATGCCTGTTTTTCAATTTATATGTATATATATATGATGAAGAGAGAAGGCTCGTCGGAAAAATTGAGTTGTACTCGTAAATTTTCGAGCTGGTGACACCAACCCGTCGACAGACGAAATAAACAGTGGAGAAAGTGAACTGGTCAGAATAAATTTGCTGGCGTGACAGGGCAGCCAGTGACAGGCAAGCAACTAATGTGTGAATGGGGGTGGACAGATAATTAGGCTGGGATCCGTGGCGGGGGAGGGAAGGGGGAATTGTTGCGTCTCCCTGTGTTGGAGGGTAGGGGGGATACCGAATCAATGGAACTATGGGCAGTTGGCCTAATGGTCGTCGATCCGGCTTGCGGGCGGAGGTCGGTGAGCCCAACGTAGAGGTGTTACGGGTTGCAGTTGCGGTTCGCTGTGTCTGGGGGTGTAATGGGGTGACGAAATAGTGCGATTCTACATGGCCCAGTGTGGATTAGCGGCTGTTGTTAGGTCGTGGGCGCAAGTCAGTGAGCCGGGCGCGCAGACCTTCGTAATGAGCATCTAGATCGACATGGCGATTGATGCTTGTCGTGTTAGAGTGCCAGGCTTCGAGGAATTCACGAGCGTGTTTGGTGTTCGCCATGGCAACAACTTCAGTTCCTTCCCAGTTGAAGCGATGGTCGCATTCAAGGGCGTGTGTAAACACGAGTGACAAAGGATCACGTCGGCGAATGGCTAGTTTATGCTCGTTTATACGCGTCCCAAGTCGTCGGCCTGTATGACCAACATAGTCGCAAGAGCAGTTGGCGCACGGAATGCGGTAGATGACATTGGTTTGCTGCTCTTTAGGTATAGGGTCTTTCACTCGCGATAGTGTTGCGCGCACAGAGGACGCCGGCTTGTAGGCAATGAAGATGCCAAACCGGTTTAGTTGTCAGGCGATCGCTTCGGAAATACCCTGCATGTAGGGTAGCGAGTAGAATTTCCGATGTTCTGGTCCCTCATTAGAACCAAAGCCTTGTGGTTGTCTTTGATGCCTGAGACAATTTTTTACAAAGCTGACCGGGTATCCGTTGAGTCGGAATAACCGATACAGGAAAGCGAGTTCTTTCTTACGTAGATCGTCGCTGCTGCAGTACCGATAGGCCCGGTGGAAAAGGGTTCGGACACAGCTCCTTTTATGAGCCGCAGGATGGTTGCTTTCATAATTAAGAATGACGTCAGCACTGGAGTCTTTTCGGTAGACGCTTGTTGCAAGGCCGCCATCACTTTGTGTTTGGATACTAACGTCTAGAAACGGGAGAATGCCTCCTGTTGCCTTTTCGCAAGTAAACTGGATAGCTTGGAACACGCTATTCAGACTCAGGTGTAGCTGCTCAATTTCGCAGGTCTTTATGATAACAAACGTATCATCTACGTATCTGAGCCACATTTTTGGTTTAAAGGTTCGCATAACCTCCTCTTCTAGTTGTTGTAGTACTAGTTCAGCTAGTAGACCTGATATTGGCGAGCCCATTGGTGTGCCCCTAACCTGTTGATAAAACTTTCCATCGAATTGGCAGTAGTTCTTGAGACAGAGTCTAAGAAGTTCTGAAATGTGTTCTATCGGAATGTTGGTTGGGTTATCTTGCAGGCGTCGGGTTACGCTCTCAATCGCTAGGTCATGTGGTATTGAGGAAAACAGGGCAACCACATCAAACGATAGAATACACTCATCAGGACTTACTTTCAGGCCTTGGATCTTCTGGAGGAATGCCTGAGAGTTTTTGATGCTATATTGTGATCCATTGGTGAGGTGCTTCAGGTGTCTGTATAACCATTTAGCGAGGTTATAGGTGGGCGATCCAATAAGCGGCACAATGATCCTCAATGGCGCACCTTCTTTGTGCACCTTTGGGAGGCCATATGCATGGGCTATTCGGGGGTCGTTGAGAGTCATACATCTGGAGTCATCGGGGGTTATGAGCTTCAGTCGAGTGAGCTCATTCACCTATTTTTTTATAGCTGCAGCTTGCTTTTTAGTCGGGTCCTCCGCGAGTGGTGTGTAGGCTTCCCTGTCGTTAAAGACTTGGTTCGCCTTGTTGACGTAATCACTCTTCCATGACGACGGTCGCGCCACCTTTGTCAGCAGACACAATCACAATGCTGTCGTCCGTCCTAAGCGAATGTAGTCCTTTTTCTTCATCGATTGGCAAGACTTGGTGGTGCTTCCTTTGTCGAAGGAGACCAGTGGCACAGTTGCGTATGTCTGCGCGCATTTCTTCAGCCACAGCAGAGGTCAGTAAAATAGATTCAAGGCTCGCTAAGAAGTTTGTGGGCGTAGCGTCAGAGTGGCTGTATTTTGTTCCTCTAGATAGTAGACTAAGTTCAGCGGATGTTAGACTCCTTTTAGAGAGGTTTACAACTCTTGTCGATCTGCTGGTTTCGTTGACAGGGCGAAGAAGAGATTGCAGTTTCGCTTGAAGATCGGCTCGCTTTTTCATTCTGGCGTCTAAAGCGGTGGCATTTATTCAGTGTAGCACGTCTGCGAATACATTTTCATGCAATGTTGTGGCACACTGGCTTCGAAGGTCAGATATTGTTACATCAAATCTGCAAAGGCGACGGTGAAAGTCTGATATAATGGCACCCAAAACGCGAAATCCATATTTGCGTGCAAGTAGCCTCCCAGTCTCATTCGGTAGAGTGGGCTTGAAACGAAGAGACTTCGGTAGGATGCCATGATCGCGACATCGATGAAGAAACGTCAGCTGCTCGCTTGCCTGTCACTGGCTGCCCTGTCACGCCAGCAAATTTATTCTGACCAGTTCACTTTCTCCACTGTTTATTTCGTCTGACGACGGGTTGGTGTCACCAGCTCGAAAATTTACGAGTACAACTCAATTTTTCCGACGAGCCTTCTCTCTTCATCATATTATCTCGGAATGCACACTACCTCGGCTATCCATATATATATACATGCTATGGATTGATTGATTTGTCCCGTATCCCTAAATAGTTGCTAGTTTGGACCTATTGGTGTTTGTGTGTTCAGTCCTGGCGTCTGTCTTCCATTATTTTTGGGGTTTAAGAAATCGATCGAATATTGTATGGTCGATTGCTGTCAGTCCGACGTGGGACATGGGATATGACGAACACCTGATTATTGGTGGAATTAAGCTGATTAGAATTTTCTACTGACTGCACTGTTTTTTGTAGTTGTGCTGATGTGATTCGGTGGACAGTTAGGAGGATATGTTGCCTCTATATATATGGGGCGATGTGAAGATAGCTGCATGCGTTACTATCAGACGCGTGTCACTGAGTGTTCTCATTGATTTTGAGTGATCGTCATTTCAATGAGCGGTGTTTGTGGAAGCCGGATGAACTCTGTTTTATGTTCCTTTTTTATTTAGAACTCCGATTACGAATTTGAGCTTGAGGAGTTCGACAAGCCTGGCATTCCGGGTATTTAATATCGTAGTCAGTTATGCACTCTGCTTCCGATTCATGGCAGAAGGTCGCTGTTTGTGATGCTGAAAGGCGTTTGCTTTGGAGTTCAATCGTGTGCCTCCTACTTTGCAGCCTTTGTTTCAATTAGCCGAAAGTGTAGAAATGAGTTTGGTGTTGCCTGCTTAGAGGATGTGTTCGTATTATAAAGGACATTTTCCAATGGGATTATAATGGTTATTTATGGAACTACATTGTGACATTTGCGTTTTGTTCTGGTCAAGAAGTCTGTTCTTTTTTCGTGTGCTTTATTTCCTGGTTAATTGAGTTTCGCTGTTATAGTGATGAACGCAGCAGCAGCAGCAGTGGGGAGAGAGAGACGACAGAGAATGAAGGCAGATTCATAGTTTATTTCTAGTTTATTCTACCCTCATTCAGCCAGTCATTACCGCCCGCCTGCAGGTGTTAGCAGAAACATAAAACGTGTCTATCTTTTGTATTGGCATGCAGGAGTGATGAGCGAACTTTGAATTTCACGTCATGTAGAGAAAGGAAGAGTTCTTCCTCGGTTTGCCTTTTGCAGAAGCACCGACAGATTTGCATCGGCTGTACTATATCTTGACCCATCATGACTGGATGATCTGCTATGAGAGTGGTTAGGTAGCCTAGAATATGTACATTGTGTGTACGTGATGCCTGGTGCTGAGGATATCTGCCAAAGTGTTTCTACCAGGAGGAGCCAAATTGAATATGGATGCATGCGTTCTCCCGCTTAGTTGATAGTGCAGGGTCGTTAAATCAGTGTCGTTGATCACTAAAGTACTGTGCTAAGAGAGGAAATAAGAGGAATGTTTCGGAGTAGTATTCATATTACGAAGACTGAAGTGGATGTCAATGCTGATATGCGTATGAAATGCATGAGTATGCGGAAGCAGATGGCCGCTTATGCGCATGCAGGTACAATGGAAGAGGTACGCTCACCGTTTGTTCTTACGGAACTCATTCGTTCCGTTTTCCGTCACGCTCTGTTGATTCAGACCAGCAGCCGCACAGCGGCGCATGACTTAGGCAGAATGTTATTACCCTTGTATATTTTCGATCGACACCGATAGGACAACGGGGCCTTGGCCCAAAGTCTATAGGCGTTATACTCCTAACTAACAGGTCGCGTATTGGAGATTGAGGTGTTCCACACTTCGTGGTCGAGGATGACTGGCTGACGACGGCTAGTAAGCCAGAAATGGCCATTCCAGTCTCCCTTGTCTTTGTCGGTAATATAATTGTGCGGATGCAAGTACGTTAGGCGAACGTAAAGGCGGTTGACAGTCAGGTCTATTGAGTACCTGCCCAGTTGGCTCTTAAAGGAAGAAAATGTTATCCCTCGTTGCCCCACTACAAAACACCTTCTTGATCGTGGACTCTCAGTCGAACCTAAAACTTCCTTCCGAGTAATTGTTCGGGCACTAATAACTCGGATATCGCGTTTCTTGGAGGCGGCCGATATACGGTAGGTGAAATCACATCTTTGTAAACAGGTAGAAAATGTATTTAGCCTGACCTTGCCATGGTAGCCTTTAGCTCCATAATTTCACTTTCCCTTTCTTTGTGCATGTTAACGTTTTTCTTCCGCTGGGTTACTAATTTTATCTGTTAGCCGGCCTTACGCAAAACCATGACCTTGTTGATTCTGCATTCGTTTCCTACACGAATTTAAAACTTTGGACTCTTTTAAAGTTGTGGAAATTCACAAAGCAATGCTCAGAAGACGAGGCGACGAGCAAACGTTGCTTTCGATAACTTCTCTTCGGGCTGGGGCACTGTGGTTGAAAAATTCGATAAATGTTAATTTTAAAAACACAGGTCATGCAAGTGCGGAAAGGCGCAGAATGTTGTGTGGGTAGTCAACCTTTGACCACGGTAGCGCGGCTCCTGAACGAGGTTTTTCTGGGCGCATAGGTCGGTTTACGTAACCTGATGGCGGCCGCTTCTGCTATTGTTAACAGGCGCTGGCCCAGTAGCTTAGGGTAGTTCGAGGGGACCATATATATCACACGAAATGCTTCAGCGCGGCCCACAGGATGCCCTGAATCCACTGCATGCGCAAAAATGGCGCTGTCTATTCACCTAGTTTTGCCTTTTGCCAGCCATGCGGGAAGATGCTCTTGTGTTCCTTTGGAAAGACGCCGACTGGTTCGACCAGTATAGCCTGCTCAACAGGAGCAATTGAACGAGTAGATGCACATTGAGGTGGTCTGGGGTGACTGCCACCTCTAGTTATCTGCGCGTAGCTCCAGCCGAAGCAAGAAATTTAATTCATTTGATTAAATTTACACCAGGGGTTCAGCAAAGAAAAGGAAGAATACCTGCCGGCCTGTGAGTAAACTTGTAAAAAAACGAAGAGCTCTTCTAGTATTTTGACCTTCCAGCGTTGTAAAGGAACATATCAGCATAGTCCAGATATATAGGCATGTGTTATTTTTGGCCGGTCGCCGACCACACTCGCCTCGGCTAAGAAATCGGTTGTACTATTTGGTAGATAAAAAGCTTGCGGCTTTATTGCTTAGACGTAGAGCCCACTCCAAATGCCTATTTTAATACACCGCGCCATACGCCTGACCACTTCCAACACCATCGCTTAAGTACTCAATTTGACTAAAGTAGGATACCTCGATCATTTTGGCGATTGATCTCAACAGATATGCTCACTCTTAATGCCCGCCGATCCTTGCGAATTTCCACCGGCCAGTATAGTAAACTAAAGTCTTGTGAGCGTTTGCTTAGCCAGTATCAGCAAACCACGGCCCTCGCAGCCTGGTACACGCGTGCAGTCCCCTGACACCTGGTTTCCTGCCGGCAGATGCGCTTGCGCTCCCGTTGGATATACAGGTTGTGGGCATGGCTGCCCAGTCATCCTCGTCTTTCTGACCCGTTGTGGTGCTGTTGTTGGTTAAAATCCTGGTCATTTCCTGTGTGGACCAGGGGGTGTGGAGTGGAACGCCGAGGTGCGGGTTCGGCCGTGTCATCTACCTGCGTCCTTCTTGCCTCCGGTTTTCTTAACTCTATCTTGACACCGGAACCAGGTGAGGGAGGAGGGAGTGCGGTGATGCTGTGCAAGTATACATTTGCTATAAAATAAATCACGTGCAAGTCACCGTGTCTGCTTCGACTCGCTGTGAAGCACACGGTGGGCATCGTCAGCAACTACGGTCGAATCGGCAATTTGATAAGAGTCCCTGATTGTCGACCGAGATTCTCCGAAGTGCTCATGGGCTTAGTAAAATTGTTGGTGATAATTACGGAGGAACATATTATAACCATGTCATGAACAACTAGTGCAATAATTCGAATGTGATAATGCAGTTTGGTGAAACGATGGACGGCTGAGGCTCATGGCTGTCACAAAGCCGCAACGGTTTTTGTCCACAGTGTGCCTCTGTGCTTGGCGCACATCGTTAGCCGTGCGATCGAGCAGAAGCGGACTTCAGTTGACTACTCTATTATGCTGCTTCGCTGAGCCTTTAGCCAGTGCTAGGCTCTCCTCCTATGCTGCCAACCATTTCGCGAGTTTTCACTCATACAAGATCCTCACTTAAAAGAAATCTGCGAACTTATGATTTGGGTGTGTGTTTCTACCGGAAATGAAGGCGGCAGAAACACGCAGATGGCCAGCGAGTTGTGGCTCCATGTCCAGTGGCTGGTTCTGCACGCCAGAGCTCGTTCCCGATTATTAATTCGTTGTCTGTGTGCCTAAAGAGGGAATCTGCTGCTTGCTGTTCTGAACACATGCAAAATGCTGTAATCCTAGTCCAACTACCAAAGTTGTATGATGGGTCATCACCAGGTAGCCATGTGCTTAATAAGGTAGGGTGAGGATGCCTAGAGAAAATCCTGATAAATCGGAATGACTTTAGTTTGTCTAACTGGGATTACCGTTGTGGCGCTTATGAACAACAATTTAGAGGCCGCATACGTCCTTTCGATCGTGCAACCAAGGAGGAATGACTTGAAGTTTGTCGTAGTGAACAGGTTTATTCACAGGTACTATTGCTGCGACTAAATCGGGGAGAAGGAACGACGCCGCAGTCTCGATTACGTGCACGTAAACTGAGAGCATACTAAGCAGGCTGCGTTCCCAGACTTTAGTGATAATGAAAATAAAAGGCACACCCTTGAGTTCGACGCTGCGAAGACTTTCGGTGGGTGTATAACTTAGGGTGAAGGACCCTAACCAGCTGTCGGTATACTGTGGATTGTGTCCTACGGCAGTGGTGGTAAGAGCGGGAAGGGTTTAGGGGTGGGGCAGCACGCCGGGCGGTAAGCTAAGGAAATGCAGGACAAAAGAGAAGACCGTCGGTTGCGAAGACATATTTTCGGGTAAAATAAAAAATGTATTCAGATACGGTATCCAGGTGGACATTCCATAGCATTGTATCCTGGAAGAGTGCATTTTATCGAGTAACTGAGTCTATATTTTGGCAGAAATTTCCGTTATCATTTAATTTATACTCAGTTGATCCCCGTTGTCTGTTTCTCCACTCTTAGGTACGACTGACAGTCACTAGTACTTCATTAGATTTCACAAATGCATATATTGGCACACGACCCACACTTCACCGACAGCTAATTGGGGTCCTTCACCCTACTGTTGCCTGGCTTACAATGTAGGCTTAGTTTGCGGATGTCAACCGGTAGGTCACCCACCGCAACCTGCCAACTTATGGACCACTAACAGGGGTCTCAGACCTTGTGATGATCAATAATAGCCACCCAGTTTTACACAATTATTGTTATTGTCTAGTGTTATTGTCTAGCAAACAAAACTGCCGAAAAGCGGCAGATAAGGTTGCTTTCCCAACAAGAATAGCGATCACATACCCCTCCCAACCTATTAAGGAGAGGTATTTCTGCTCGTCTTCGTAGTGATGCACCCTTTTAGCGTCAACAGGGGACACCCGAGACATACCAATATTGAAACCCCTGACTAAATGTTTATGGAACAATCCCCTGGCATGAAGACTAGTAGATATTCAGCGTAGTCAGCGAGGTGCAAACTGTGCCCATCCTCTACAGCATCCGTCAATGCGTCATCAGACACAGCCCATTAAGTAAAGAACTTTGCCTCCGTTCGTAGCTTATCGACTCAAGAATTGGAGCGGCCAGCTTTCACAACAGTTTTGAGATAATAATTGCGACGTTTTTGTAGTCTACTCCATCTCAATGCCTATGATAGGAAATAGTCATAACGTGAATGAAAAGGGAGCCTTTCTGGTAGTATACCGAGTCCGACAAGCCATTATAAACCACTGCTTCAACCTTTGCAGACAACGGCGGAGGCGACAGCCGTCAGGCGACGTAAACAGGTCGCGTGTGTACAAACCCGACACCGTCATGGCCAAGATCCAGTCAGAAAATTAGCTGACAATCCAGATTAATTGTTTCAGTGTTTCTCGTACTGCTCGATCAGGCTTACTCATCACTCTCTATTTGGTCAAAATTTAACTGACCGGACTTCTAATATCAACCCACTGTAGTGTAGTACCATATTACTACTGAATTCCTAACCCCTTTATTTCTCGAAACCAGCGATTGTGAGTAGAACAGTTCTGCTTAACTTAGCAGTTGCGATGAGCCCGAAGACGGCACTTACTCGTCGATAGACCCGATTATAAGCAAAATATTTCTACTCTGGTATCTTGTGGAGGGGAAGTAAAAAAAGTTAAGATCAAACGTGGCACATAAAAAGAAAGACACGGCTGAGGTGTTAAATCACCTCTAGACACATGCACAAATAATAAATGGCACTGAAAATCACCAAGCAGGCAATCCCTTTTGCTGGACAAATTTAGCTCTTCATCCAGTGTGCGAACCAGTCGATCTTTGTTGTCCAGGCGCCATTGTAGGCCTCATCAAACTTTTCATTAAAGTAGCGAAGCGCCTCCTCTTCCGTCATCTCTACGGCCAGGGTCTTTCGCACATACTCTAAATCCGTCACACAAGTCAATTCTGGTAAACCCGAAGGCAGCATCATAGCAAATAGAGTGAGTATGAGGTGTGCATGGCGACGCAGCACGAGGTAGGCATTGCCACAGAGTTTAATGAACTCAATGAAGCCTTGACTGCGGTAGGGTTTCTCCTCTCCCCGGGCGATGACGCAGGCAAAATCGCTGGTCAGCACGAAGGGCACTCGTTCCCTAGTGATGCCAAACTTCTTTTTCTTATTGTTGAGGATGTGTCCGAAGTCGATGTGGAATAGACGGCCGTTGGCGTCCACCATGATGTTATCGTTGTGACGATCACGAATACCCAGTACGAAGGTGGCAACGCAGTATCCGGCGCAGCTGTTGGTGAAACGCTCAACAGCCGCCTCGTAAGCTACCCCGTCGCCCTGAGCATTCTGCAGAAACCAACGATGAAGCTGGCTGGAATCGATCTGCATTGCGGAGCGCACGCGTTGGCCCTGGATAGACATGATCGTTTGAGAGTTGCGAACCACTTCGATGAGGCCCACCTCGTCACCGGTAGCCAGACAACCATAGGTAGTCAGGTGAAGATTCAGTCCCTCATCTTTCCATATTCGGTCCATCACCTATGAAAAAGGGGGACATAAGTGGGGCTGAGACAGATGACAGCAGTGCTGAACATGTCCATTACAGTACTGGTAAGCACAACTCCCAGTTACTTATACTCTCGAGGAAGCGAGTCAAATTGCAAATAGCTAATAGGTTTTAATTAATGTCCTCTGACTGTGAAATCCAACTTGTTAAACCCCCAGGTAACGGACAAAGGGAAGTAAAGTACTTGCGACAAAGGACTTGACCCATGTGCCGATGATCAATAATAGTCGTACAACAGCCATTTATGCTCTTTTTGTTCGAGATGTGATATTAAAAAAGTACTAGCAGTCGGGATTTGATCCCATACTCACAATGCTTAACTGAAATAAACAAGTAAAACACGTCAAAAACCGACAATGTAAGAAATACTGACAAAGATTTAGAACACGTGCTCCCAGAAGTCTCATCCACCATGATTAGCTTTGGTAAAGGCGAATAAGCCAGGAGTGAGAGTTCCATGTTTTCCTCCCATTCCGACAAACCGAACTCTAGGAAATCGACGGACTGGCAAATGTTACCGCCTCCAAGGGTCCTGGTCCATGAGCCAGAGTATTCTGTCCTGCAATCAAGTGGGGTCGTCGGGATCTATTTCGATGTACAGGAAGAAAAGCAGCTTTCGCAACCCTCATGAATTGTTACACTTGCTTCTGTCTACTTGTTTTAGCTCTAGTAGTTGAGATTTGTAACTTTCAGGGATAGCGTAATCCTTTGGTTTAGGCTAGATTAACGGAAGGGGGTTGTGGTTGGGCTTGCGACGAGCCCTAGGGTCAGGTGAGCTGGGTTAAAGATAGTGAGGTGGTAGTACTGGGATTATGGCTAGGGCTGAGCTTAAAATAAATCTCTTTTCAGCCTCAACCCTAGCAGTAATCACCTAACTCTAACCCAAAGCACGAGACCTTAACCCTAACACAAACTTTAGATTTAACTCTAGATGTCAACCTAATTCCATGTTAGTCTTGCCTAGACCAACGCAGTTCGCCCAAGAACAATGTTGTAAAACACAGTTACTAAAGCAAAAAACCGCAAAAACGGGAACAATTCGCCGGGGAGAAGATAAAGATGATTTTACTCATCCACCGTATAAAAGCCACGTTGGGGAATCATCGTAACCTGCCTATCGGCCTTAGTAGCCGACCTTTCGGTCTATTAGTTATTTTCTTTTCAGCTAATACTAAGGTGCCTTGTTCCTTCAGATTTGTCAGTCAGGAAAGGTTGTTCAGGGTTTCTCCTTCTGCACTGCCTGTGAGTTTTCGAGACACGACTGAGTGAAGCCCACTGGAGGTGAGACTGGGTACAGCGACTGACTAGGCGTTTTGTCTCGTCTTCCGTACGCCGCACGCGTACTGGCTCCCCAGTTCCAACCCGGACTTTCAATAGCCAGCTGCTGTGTCCATTTCAAAGTCGGACAAAAGGGCAGAATTCACTAAAATATCAAATGCGTATAAAGACGGAAATATGGGGAGATAAACTTTAGCCGATGGTAACAATTCCCAAGTGGAGTTTGAAATGAATGGGGCGACAGGATAACACTAACCTTCAGCAACTGCAAAGTTAACATGTCCTGACGCAGGTCATCGCCGTGCTTGAACAACAGCTGATGTTTTTTGTGATGATGGGCACCCAGGATGTCCGGATTGGTCCAGACGATCCACAGTGGGCGCTTTTTGGAGCGCTTCACGGTGCACTGGTGGTCAATAATGGAGCCAAGTTTTACACTGAAACAGAGTGGCGAAGTTATCTTCTCAAGGTCGCGCCGAACCTCCGCTTTGGCGAGTTCGGATTTAAACCATGCGCGTTGTTCCTCCTCATCAGTAAGCTTCTGCCGTACCAAAGATGCAGTAATTGAAGTAAGTGAAATAAAAGGCATATATGTATACGGACAATTATTACATAGTGCGCAAATGCCCGATCTGACGACGTGATCGCTCACACACTCACGAAGAAGGACAGCAGGCGTCTTTGCACTGGATATTAGGTTCTGGGAATCAAAAGCGTAACAACAATTCAAGGTGTATATCAACTGTTTTTGTAACCATTCAACTAAACTCCTCTCTCCAATGCGCTCCACATGATCAGGGCGACCCACGCAGATAAAGGCGAGAGATAAGCCGCCATTTACCCGCCATAACGCAGTTTTTGAGGATGAAATTAGTTTAAATTCAATGACGATACCCACGTACACATTTAAGAAGTCAAGTCCGGGAAAAGTGCGTTTTCGATTATTCATCATCAGGCCTGGACAGTAACATAAGAGAGGGTAGAGTAGCAAAAGCGAAACAACCAATAACAGTCAGTATGGGGGAGAGGGTTGAGGGGTGTCCAGGGGTAATGGGTCCAGACTCTAGTTCTGTCAGGAGCTTAGGGAGGGGAAGGGGGAAGGCGTCTGACAATTAGCTGTCCCCGTCTCAGCGCTGTAACGCGACGTGGCGGGTGTGGACAGATATGCTGGGTTTGGCTTTACCCAGGAAGAGCCTTAGCGCTTGTACATGCGTTTTATGCAAACACAAGGTCGGGTTAGCCAACCGTATGGCCACTACCTTAGCCGTCGCAAGTATTCGCTGAGGAAGGAACTTGAAGTGTTTTGCCGGCACTTTATCGATGGCTCGAAATGCCTGGCTGACGTCTACTCGGTGGCCGCTGTCACCCAAGTCAGCCACAATTGCGCTAGAGGTGAACTTTTTCCCACCTTGATTTAGCCAGGCAGGATGGTGCTTTCGCATCCGCCTAGACAGAAGACGCCTAGCTGTCCAAACAATATAACCTGCCCCATAGGAGCAAGTGAGCGCGTAGATGCACACTGAGGAGGTCTGAAAAGGCACACTATCCTTACCATCAAGGCGAAGATGCGGAGTGCTTGTGAAAGCCAGTCTTATCTTAGCGGTTGGGTACGTGAGCGTGATAGCAGCGTTTAAGCGACGATGTAGGAGTTTGCTTGCCGGATCCCCTTAAAATGGGTGAGAAATAATTCCTTCTCAGTCGTCGAGACATCAGATTTAGGAGGGCATTCCTCCATGTTTGTTGATAAACTTTTCAGGGTAGCCGTTTTCTCTCAGTGTTTTGTATAATGGCAAGTTCATTCTCAAGCCTATCTGGAGTGCATATCCTCTTAGTTCGTTTGGTGAGGCAGCGGACCAAGCTTAGTTTCTGGCTTAGCGGAGTAAAAGTACAGAAATCTGAGTATTGTCCTGTCCATGTTTTTGCGAAATTAGTTTAGAGAAAACAGCCGAAATGTGGATGAGGAAGCGTTAGTTAGATCTAAAGTCAAAGGTCGCTACCTACATTGCCCAAATGATGTACGAGTTAAACCATGATGCAGTAGATTAGCTGGGCTAAGGTAAGGAGTGTAAAGTTTTGCTCCGCCACCTGATAAGAGACGAAACCCGATGGTACACAAGGCGTCCAAATGCCCAGCCCGACAGTCATCATGACAGAAAGTGAATATAGGGTTGCGCCGATAAGGGCTGATCGGGGGCCCATGACGCAACTGCAGCCGACATTGGCAATTTACGTTGGACACAGCGATCCGTCTGCCTTATAAAGCGAGCTATGTACAGTTCAGTCACGAAGGCTTGGCAGCTACTCAGAACGCCAGGTCACAAATACACCCCGGTTCGGAAAACGCCCTTTCTTAGAAAAGGGCCGACACCCGGACTGCCGCTAAAAATTGGAGTAACAACAGTGACCGGACATTGAAATCGTCTGCACAAGCAAAACAATAATCTTGAGAACCGATGGGCAGGATATATGACGGTGGACTTCTTGAATCCTTTAGTGACTGCATTTTGCTGGGTGGTGGAAAACAAAACGGGAACTACCAGTGTACATATCAGGGCTTGCAAGTCCGTACGGGAGTACTTTGTTGGAGACACTGCAAAGAGGTGACCAAGGCTTTGACACTGCCGCTGCAGTCATGTGAATTAAAGGCCAATTAAATGCAAGGGGGCAATTTAGTCACATAAATTAGACTTCGTACCGCAAATGCCCCTGCGCTTGCGCGAGCCAGGTGACAGTTCGACCGTCGACTCCGACGATGTCCACCGTGTGCTACACACCAAGGCGCGACAGGCACGGTAACTTGTGCGTGAATTAGTTTATAGTGAGTGTAGACTTGCGCAGCATCTAGCGCACTCACACTCCCCGCCTGGCTCGGTGTCAAGACAGAGCTAAGAAAACCGGAGGCGGCGGAGGGCGCAGGTGGCTGGCACGGCCGGACCCGCACTTAGGCGTGCCACCACACCCCGTGGTCCACAACATAAACCTGATCAACAACTCTCCAACAGGGGTCAGAAGGACGACGATGACTAAGGAGCCATGCCCACCACCTGCATACTCAGGGGGAGCGAAAGCGCATCTATCGGCAGGGAAGCAGGTGTCAGGGAACTGCCAGCGCATATCGGGCTGCGAGGGCCATGGCTTGCGGATACTGGCATAGCACACGCTGTCAGTTCTTTTGATCTAGAAGGGCGACACCCGTTCCTGCATTTAGCCTGGGTCCTCACTCTCCAAGGTTGGGTAACCAAACAGTCGTCGACTGAGAGGCACTACCCATAAAGCACACGCATTCCTCACATACATAAGTGTCACAGATGGCTTGAGAAGAGGCCGTGACAGCCTGGCTCTCAGCCCACCAGTCCGCCACTCCACACAACGGGGCAGACTGCGTGGACTTAGTTGGGGCGTCAGTCGGTCGCCTTCCGAGGCACGGCGCTCGACGCACCGTCTTCGTCTCAGACTCCGATCACACATGCAGCTGGGGAGCCGCATGGAGGAGCCGAGACGCACACTTTTCACTTGCGTGTGATGTGGTAGTTAGGTGCTTGAGGTGAGTGATGCTGATGTGCGGTGAGGTGCTTTAAAGGAAGGATGTGATGGTGTGGTGAAGCCGGCGGTTGTCTACTGCAGGTTTTCGCGGACGCGCATGTGACCTAATAGACCCATGCGGTGAATAAATGTGCGAGCGAAATGTGGACAGCGGAGGCGGATGCGGCGAGTGTAGGTTGGTGATCCAGGTAACAATATGCACACGAGCATAAACAGGTGGTACGATGAACCAGCTGCCTCAAGTTTCTGTCCACACTGGAGACAAACCATAATCTTGACTTCGTGTGCAAGAAGACGGTGGGATGGTCCAGCAACACGACATTTTAGCAGCTACTTCAGAACTGGATCCCTGATACCAACTCCAAAATTTGACATATCAATCTGTCTTCTGTCTGTCACATATTGCGTTGCTACTGTCGCACGACACGGTGCCGATAGTCACTGGCTAAACGGCCTATACGCGTCCGTCAGCGGTTTCTTACAATCGGTGGTATAGTTGGAATTTTAGCAGCGGGCTTATTGTGCGGCTGGCCTGGAGAGTACTTCACTGAACCGCTCCTTACAACAGTAGCTGTTCACGCGTTCAGTCGAGGTCAAAGCGGCGTCACGCTACTAGTCTAAACACTGTGACGCAACTTTCGTAGGAGGATAGCAAGCAGTGTGAGGGGATCAAAACGAGCGACTGGCAGGCGCCCTTGGAATCAGGCTTTGGGATCCGGTCTCACAGATGCCCGCGTAGAACCACCTTGACACACGGAATTTTGCTTTTATTGATCGCAGTGTATTATCCGCAGCCTGGCACACAGCTTAGCAACGTCGAAGTTTCCGAAAAGAGAACGTCTATTGCATGGGTGAGGACAGAAATTTAACGTCAGTTGAGGAGCCCTGGGGCATCTCGCCCACTAGGGATCTGAAATCCAAAAAGACCATTAGGACCGTTTTGGTTTCGCCGTCGACGGGAAGAAGAGGGAAAGTAATATGGAAGTAGACTTAGAACGCCCTGATTGTGTTCTGTAAGCGACGAACCCTTAGTAAAAGCATACTAAACAATACAATACTTATGATAGAGATGGAATCCATGCTAAATGCAAAAAGCAGCAGATATGTGTGTGCTTTCGCGCGTGATCGGTAGTGTGCACACCTTCACGGAGACCCCGAGAGCTGTGAGACGATGCAGAGCAACGACCTGATCGTTCACGAGGTTTACAAACAGACCACAACCGCGACAGAAGGCATCCAGGAGAAGACCGAAGCGCAGCCGGGTGTCCGCGTTGTGAATTTGAGCACGCAGATGCCAGCAGAGGCGGAGTCCAATAAGTGTTGGGCAGAGCAGAGCACGTTGAAGGAGGAAACAAGTGAGAGAATTGGTCATGTAGGCCTCGGTCCGCAGCACCTAAGCGTATATGAAAATAAAGATAATACATGGTGTGAAATCCGTCCGACGCTAGTCAAGACCTACTGCTTAATTATTCATGTACGCTTAGTGTAGGCAAATGCAGCCTCGGAAAGAAATAGCCAAGTGAGTTTGAGGTAATTAATGAGGAATTGGTAGTGGTAATTATTTAGGGGATTCTAGGTTGCCCGTATTATCGCGTAAACCTAAATGTTATCCAAAATCAGTGTCATCAAACCCTCGAAGGACCAACGTAGCCGGTTGACGACAAATATCTGAATTTGTTTTTTATTGATGTCCCCGAGAAAATGAATAATAGGGCTCGTCCCCCAAAGAGACGGATTCGTTGCTGAGTTGGACCAGAATGAGCCCAAGTCAACTCATGGAGTGCATTAGTCGCGCAGCACCGAGCCCGTAAATATTGCCGTGCTTAAGAGGGATATGGACGACTTAAAGGTTCATGGTAGGCCGGCCACTGTCCCTACCTCATCAAGAGATGGACAAAAGGTTCGGAAACGCGATTGTTGCATTGCGCTGGGAGCGACAGCGACATTTATGTCGCCCCATCAAATACAAATTTATTCATTCCACCATAATAAAATTTAGGCGCATGAAACAATCACTGGGGACAAGCCGCCGGTATCTCAGAGGGGACGCACAGATCACTAATCCCGAAACCAGAGGACAGCAACCCATCAGCAAACAATCAAACGCACCTTTGAGGCACAACAAAGTGATGGTAATCGGGGCTTGGAAGATTGTCAGCTGACAGGAAACGGAAATCAGAACTAAAGATCAGATCATAGTAGACCCCGTTTAATGTGACCATTATGATACCACTAAGGAAAGGTCAAAAGACTAAAGCTTAAGTAACGCTGGGCCTCCACCGGACACAAAATGTACAGAAAGCGGCCACATGAAATTGCATGGGAGTGGCGCCGACCTGTCTGATTCTGCCAAGCGGTAAAAAACAAGTGTCTACTTTTGCTATGAAGCCACGGCTACCACAGATAGACAGTCGTGCCCGGCGATGTCCACCGTGTGTTCAACAGCAAAATGAAACAGACAGGATAACTTGTGCCTCAGTTAGTTCATAGTGAGAATTCACTTGCACGGCATCTACAGCACTCTTGCCTCCTCCGCCTGGACAAGGTAACAAGACAGAGTCAAGAGGACCGGAGGCGGGAAAAGGCACAGGTGGTTATCCGAGCCAGACCCCCCAAATCCCTGTGTGACTAAGTCCTCTGCCCAGACAAATTATCAGCACTTGATTTGGAGGAGTGGCAACCATGAGTCAAACAACTCCTAACTCACGCGGTTACCTCCCGCGATAATTTTGGTTTAATTGAACTGGAGGATGTGGCCAGGTCACGCCCAATGAATTGCAACTTGAGAGTTAGAATCTCTCCTCATCACAGGTACTTCACATTCTATCATCAGCATCTTGAGCAATTCCCCTGTTGCCCCGACATAGTTGTCTTGCGTGAAAGCGCATAAGATCCGGTAAACAACTGCGAACATTCTCTGCAGTGCCAGTTGGCATTTCTGTCTTACCACTTAGAGAATGATGGTTACCTCCGATCTTTTGGCAAACTCGATAGCAAGTGGGGTGAGAAGGCGGCTGACCGCGCCTAATACGTTTTCGATGTACAGAAGCAATTAAGAACACCTGGGACCGATGCGTTTTGCATGCTTGTTCGGATAGGGCAAGCGAGGGTTGACGATACGAGAGCATTCATTTGTTCTGCGCAACCGTCGAAGGTAGTAGAAATCGGCAATGTTTACTCCGCTTAACTTCAGTGTGCCTCAATAATCCGATATAGCGCCTATAAACAAGTACTCTTGCGGCTGACCAGGTAGTTGTAGCTGGAGCTCAGTACTCGTGTCGTATCTGTCACATCTCAGAACACTTTAGTACCTAGGCCAACACAAGACGACAAACAAGATGCAGGCTGTACATCGCTAGCGGGTGAGTTTAATCGTTCACCACAGCAATTAATCCTTCGTTGGCCAAAGGTAGTAAATTCGTCGTCAGTGCACCTCGCTCGAAGTTTGCGCATGTACCTACGAGGGTTCGCCCCCAGATATTCTGGAGAACTACATTGACAAAAAACGCAGAGATTAGTGAACACACCAGCTGCCATCGGAGATGAGGAATAGCAGGCGGCAGTGCCCCACAACCTCTGATATATTGAACTGCTACCGAGGTGGCGTTCGATGAATTCCAGATTTCCCAAAGAAGCCCTGTAGACCGAGAACTTAATAAATGCCTTCTACCGTCTTCGATCACAAAGCGAGACATGATTTTTGTGCTGAGGGCCTTAATTGTGCTGAGCTGTCATAGTTTTGCGACACCGCGGAGTCCTAGACATGACGATTCGGGCGCGGATGAGAGGTAATCTTACAGACGTGTGCGAACAAAACCATGGTCTCCCGTGGGCGTTACCAGCTTCAACACCACGCATCGTTCAGCGTTCGAATTTTCAACGCTGTCGTATCAAGAGTCAAGCCCAAAGCTCCAAAGAAGGTGACTGAAGAACCCCCTGGCTCAATCTAGCCGTTCCAGACGCTGACAACAATCGGCCTATCGCAATGAGGTAGTCTTACAGCCAGGTCTCACAGTCGTGAGTAGAAAGCTTCTTTATCGTGCTGGCCAGCGCCTGATGTTGGTGCGTAAATGAAGACACCAGTGATGTTTGAAAAGTGGCCCTTCAGTCGTATGTAGGCCAGCCGGTCATTGGCTGGTTCCCACGCATATAGTGGGTGGTTCGTCTGTTGCGATCGGGTGATTATCACACTGTGTCTATCAGAAGAGTCGGGTGTGATGACACGCCTAAGGGCGTCGCCGACCGCGCCAGTCACCTGCAACCTCTCCCACCTCCATTCTTCTCGACTATATCTTGACATCGGGTTCAGGCGGGGGAGGAGATAGTGCGGCAGATGCTACGCAAGTCTACTTTTATTAAAAACTAAATCACGCACAAATCACCGTCGCTGCGCCAACCCTGCTTCGGAGCACACTGTGGACACAGTTGAAATCGACGGTCGAACTGTCATCAGAAGTGTCTGGCGAGCTACAACGATGTAGGGCGAGAAGAGATTTGACACCCGGATGGATGGAGGGTGAGAAGAGATTTGACAGCCGGAAGGTGATAGTCGCAAAAGCAAGTGCATGAACACAAGTTATTTTCTAGAAGGCTAGACTGGAAGTCAAAGCCGGCAACCCACACGGCGCAGACGAGACATATCTTCAAATTTGGCACCACTGAAGTTGTGGACCTAGATGAGGATCATATATCAAGGCGAATACAAGAACCCTGGGTGTCCATCGGCCACTGGGTTTACGGCCACACAAGCCTCCCTGTAAACCTACTTGGCCGGCGGACCTCCTGTTAGCGCTACGATCAATGAGGAAGGGCGCGACGCAGACCACAGCGAAACTGGAGTTAGTTTCGAAATCGTCGTCGGCATTGGCGGCATACGCTCCAGACGCGGTTAACACGTAACCCATATTTCGGATAATATGATCCGTGCATATAATTCTGCGGTTTCTGAAGATGGATAGCCGAAATTGTCGTTAGAAACGCCAGAACACAAATATACGCTCTTTTATTATGGCACTTTCATAGTAGTTTTTCCCAGCGGGGCGGTTGTATCTGGCCGACAACCTTCCAAAATGCTTTCATTCTCTCCGGTTAACAAACGTAAGAGATCCGGGTGGATAATCTGAGGAAAGGGAAGCGCTCACCAGATCGAGGGAACTGTTTGGCTGACGTGGCACTCCTACATACGGTTTGGCAAAATGGATGTTTGCTGGTCTTAAGTCCCTGGCAGAAGGTTCGCCAACAACAAGGGCTTCTGCTAATCAGTTCCTTGAACGACAAGAGTTGAACGACAATATCTGCATGACCTCTTTCGAGCCAATGGATGCCCAAGCTACTTCATCAAGCAAAGCAAGCGCCGAATCAACAGACGACTGCCACAAGAAGAACAACCCGAAGTCTGGAGGGATATTCTTTAAGTTAAAGGAGTCTCCGAGACGGTTTCACGACTGTTACAACCCACCAGGGTAGGCCTTGTCTATCGACCCCAGGAAACAATTCGTCGCCGTTCGATGCAACCCAAAGACATACTGCCACCCACTGAAACCTTAGCAGTTGTTTATCAAATACGTTGTAACGATGGAAACTGCAACTACGTTGGGGAAACCGGACGGAAATTGCAGACCCGCCTGCATGAGCACAAACTGGCAACTCGGAGACTAGAACCAAACTTACAGCTTGCGACTCATCAGAGAAACTGGCCACAGTTTTGACTTTCAAGGAGCAGCCGTCTTAGGCCGGAACACCTCAAGGACAGAACGCCTTGGTACTCGGATGCCAACTCTATCAACAGGCATTTAGACCTTCCTGCGGCCTATAAAGTCCTACGTCACTACATACGCCATGACGAGGAGAAGACAGTCATACGGAGCTTAAGAATACCGAACAAACACGGCCCGTCAACTTATTCATCCAAAAGAGGGACACAAACGCAGCTGACCCTAATTGAGGTGACGACACAACACAGGAGGCCACCAACACTCAAAAACGACGGCCAGTAGGCCAAAGCAGCGAAAGAAGAAAAAATCGATCAGCCCAAGGCCAACTTATTCAGCTGCATATTAAAAACTCTGGTCGACTTTTGCACCAAACACGCTGATAATGGAGAGCCGGTCAAGCTCTCTGAAACGTCAGCCAAACAATTCCCTCGATCGGGTAAGCACTTCCCTTTCCAATGATTTCATTTTGTCTCAGAAAGTTGATTTAGTGTGTGGTAGGATGATCTTGGGCTTGTGTACTCTCGTGATTTGGAGCATAAGCAGTGTGCATATATTGAGCATCATTTGCTCGTGGCGGGGGCTATGTTCGCAAAATATCGGCTTGCTAAGGACCGTTGAAGAGGACTAGAGACACTAGAATTAATAGGTTGGGTTTATTGGAAACATCCATTTGCCAGTCTGTCCTTGCCTCTGCCAGCGCGGCTGCGCATCCATGCCGTCTTAAGTCCGCCCAACGCCTCCCGTCATTCGATTGTTTCAGCTACCTGCTGAGCTGAGTGCAGTTTTTCGAACCAATTAGGTCTTCCTTGACACCTGATTTGGGAATCTTCGAGCTGTGTATCATCGCAACTCGACACCCAGCCAGTGATACTCCAGCCATAGGTGGCGGTGAAATGCGGCTGTAACCCGAAACAGTATCGATTGTAGGGGATTTCAAGTCAAATGCCCTGATACCAGTCACCGAGCGGACGTCTTGCCGACTGTGAATGGGAATATTCTGATTTGCACGCCGGATTTAACCTATTTGATGTTGTCAGACCTGAATGAGCGAGGAATGAACTGGTAGGGGGCGACAAGTATGTGCTAAAAGTGTGGCGTTCGACGACATGTACATGGTTACAATTTTAGTCAGTGTTGGTGTCCACCCCATTTTTATAGACAATAAACGGAACGGCGAGGAAAGAAGGCGAGGGCACAGAAACGCTGAGGACTAACAAAAGGTAAGAGGAAGTTCTCTAAAAAAAGGATGGGTTCCTGGTCGAACTAACCTGGACTAACTGGAGCAAGTAGTCTGCGAGATTCGCATTCGCCAGTCCGGCCTGAAGACCCTGGACAGCCACATCACGCACCAGAGGGTCAGCCACGCCCGTATTGCCCACACTGTTTTCACCGCCGGAGGCCGTGGTAAGACCAGCAACGCCGAGCAAAGCCAACGAGACTTCTACCGGTAGTGGTCGCGGCCAGGCACCAAGGAGACGATAGAAGTCCGCCACCATCTCGTGCCGCTCCCAGGGTACTGCTTGCACCAGCCAGGGCAGGGCACCCGGATAATGTCGCCGACAGGCCTCCCGATTTCGCCAAAGCACCGCTTTGTCCTGTTCGGAGAGCTCGTAAAAGGGATCACGAGCAAGGAGGTCGCGAATGAGGGCCAATTCGTCAGCCTGGTCTCCAGTCATAGAAAGTAGAGTGTCCGCAGTAGCCGCATCACTGCGGAGGGCTTCCAACTTTCGCGTGGATATCGAGGGCACTCGATGGAGCGCCAGGGTCGCTGTCGAAGAATCCAACAAATCCCCCGTCACTGCCTGTTTGACCTTGTCCAGGGGGAATCTTACAGCACGGTCTGGGCAGGGGTTAAGAAATTCTATCTGGAGGATGGAGATGGGGAGGTCAAGATAATCGGCTCAATAAGCGCACGCTAATGGAAATCGATTGCAGAAAAGCATAAAATTACTACCTGTAGAAGGATTTCGGGATCAGGGTTCTCCACAACCGTACCCGAAACGTTAATTTGATGTGAAGCGGCGTCTGGCGAAAGAAAGGCCACAGGCCACAGACGCAAGGTGCGTTTTCCGGTCACCAAAAATCCATTGTGATCAAATAGATTGACATTTGCCCAGCCAACGGGATATTCAAACTAAAGACGTAAACATATATACTTAGTGCACAAAGATACGGAGTTGCATTAGTTAGCGACATGCGCATTTAGTCATTGCCATGACAAAAACCGCCCATTCCTCGAACAAACAGCTGCACTAATCCTACAGAAAAGTTCTTACGAATGAAACACTCTAAAATATAGTTGCAGCAATTTCGAGTTGCCGGCATTCACACGGATACTCCAAAGTGATAATTTCGGATTGATTTGTCAGCGTGAAACCATGCCACAAAACTGAAGGTGAAGTTAAAACATGGCAAAAATGTGGCAACATCCGTAATCTACAGAAAAGAGAGGTCTAGGCATTAGCCTAGCTGCTGGCTACACGACGCATCCACGAGAGGTGGGAGAGGTTGCAGGTGACTGGCGCGGTCGGCGACGCCCTTAGGCGTGTCATCACACCCGACTCTTCTGATAGACACAGTGTGATAATCACCCGATCGCAACAGACGAACCACCCACTATATGCGTGGGAACCAGCCAATGACCGGCTGGCCTACATACGACTGAAGGGCCACTTTTCAAACATCACTGGTGTCTTCATTTACGCACCAACATCAGGCGCTGGCCAGCACGATAAAGAAGCTTTCTACTCACGACTGTGAGACCTGGCTGTAAGACTACCTCATTGCGATAGGCCGATTGTTGTCAGCGTCTGGAACGGCTAGATTGAGCCAGGGGGTTCTTCAGTCACCTTCTTTGGAGCTTTGGGCTTGACTCTTGATACGACAGCGTTGAAAATTCGAACGCTGAACGATGCGTGGTGTTGAAGCTGGTAACGCCCACGGGAGACCATGGTTTTGTTCGCACACGTCTGTAAGATTACCTCTCATCCGCGCCCGAATCGTCATGTCTAGGACTCCGCGGTGTCGCAAAACTATGACAGCTCAGCACAATTAAGGCCCTCAGCACAAAAATCATGTCTCGCTTTGTGATCGAAGACGGTAGAAGGCATTTATTAAGTTCTCGGTCTACAGGGCTTCTTTGGGAAATCTGGAATTCATCGAACGCCACCTCGGTAGCAGTTCAATATATCAGAGGTTGTGGGGCACTGCCGCCTGCTATTCCTCATCTCCGATGGCAGCTGGTGTGTTCACTAATCTCTGCGTTTTTTGTCAATGTAGTTCTCCAGAATATCTGGGGGCGAACCCTCGTAGGTACATGCGCAAACTTCGAGCGAGGTGCACTGACGACGAATTTACTACCTTTGGCCAACGAAGGATTAATTGCTGTGGTGAACGATTAAACTCACCCGCTAGCGATGTACAGCCTGCATCTTGTTTGTCGTCTTGTGTTGGCCTAGGTACTAAAGTGTTCTGAGATGTGACAGATACGACACGAGTACTGAGCTCCAGCTACAACTACCTGGTCAGCCGCAAGAGTACTTGTTTATAGGCGCTATATCGGATTATTGAGGCACACTGAAGTTAAGCGGAGTAAACATTGCCGATTTCTACTACCTTCGACGGTTGCGCAGAACAAATGAATGCTCTCGTATCGTCAACCCTCGCTTGCCCTATCCGAACAAGCATGCAAAACGCATCGGTCCCAGGTGTTCTTAATTGCTTCTGTACATCGAAAACGTATTAGGCGCGGTCAGCCGCCTTCTCACCCCACTTGCTATCGAGTTTGCCAAAAGATCGGAGGTAACCATCATTCTCTAAGTGGTAAGACAGAAATGCCAACTGGCACTGCAGAGAATGTTCGCAGTTGTTTACCGGATCTTATGCGCTTTCACGCAAGACAACTATGTCGGGGCAACAGGGGAATTGCTCAAGATGCTGATGATAGAATGTGAAGTACCTGTGATGAGGAGAGATTCTAACTCTCAAGTTGCAATTCATTGGGCGTGACCTGGCCACATCCTCCAGTTCAATTAAACCAAAATTATCGCGGGAGGTAACCGCGTGAGTTAGGAGTTGTTTGACTCATGGTTGCCACTCCTCCAAATCAAGTGCTGATAATTTGTCTGTGTAGATCATTCAATCACGGGGAGACGTGTGGGCAAACTCTTTTTCCTGCAAAATGATCAGTTTTCCCAGTGTAGATAGATGATTGCCCCAGTCGTCAACGCCGGTGACGCAATCGTGACAACTGGCATCATGGATGCGACAGATCTGGGAGTCTGCCCCAAGTACAACTGTCTGAAGTGACTGAGAGGGGCTAATTTTGATAGGTGTGTTGTTGCAGAGCGATTTTTTTCCATAAATACCGGGAACCTCTATACGCCTACTATGCCTATCGGTTGCTGTCTCAGATGAGGTGCTCGAGTGTGAATCCGAAACACCAGGCTGTTAAAATCAGTGTTCTAACGATCGAGTGTCCTTTACAACACCTTTTCTCCAACAATCTCCCTTATTTGTTATATCTAGGCTGTTCTGGTGATTGCCTTTTTGGGGGGAGGGTGTGCTTACTTTCCCCATTCTAACTTTTACGAAGCGTATTCTTTTCATTCGACCAAGTATTTTTTTGATCTAAGCCGGTTTCTTGTAAGAACGCTTTTGGTCGACTTCACAAGGTTTATCAGATTGTCCTTCCAGAAACGCGCCCGATTTCCCTGTTTCTTTGAAATTAACAGCTATCGTTAAGTGAGCATACAGCCATCATATTTATTTAAGAAGCAGTTTGTTTTTAACACTGTAAGCGTCCATCGGTATGATTTGACTTCAAAACTAGCTTATTGCTTATTGGTCGCTATGTGGCCGTCAGTGAAAATCCTAGCCGTGGATTGCATGTGTGCAGGACTACCCAGTCATCCTCGTCTTTCTGACCCTTTTGTTTTGTTGTTGGTTAAAATTCTGCTCAAGTGTTTGTTGTGGACCAGGTGGTGAGGGGTGGTACGCCTAGGTGCGGGCTTGGCTGGACCAGCCACCTGTGCCCTCTCCAGCTTTCGGTCTTCCTGATTATATATTGACACCGGATGCTGGCGGGGGGAGAGAGTGCGGTAGATGCTGCACAAGTCTATTCTCACCATGAACTAATCCAGGCGCCAGTCACCGTGTCTGCTTCATCTTGCTGTGGAGCACACGGTGGACCGTAAGGGTACAGGCTAGCGCCCAATCCCAATCAGGAGACCGACAGGTTTAACCACCCATCCCCACTACAAGGCAAATGCACAAACCCAACAACAATATTATCTACTAACCCCTAATGTAGGTCTGAACCCTAGCCGTGCACCAAATACTGGCCAGTGCAAGCATTAAGTCTAGATGTAAACCTGACTCTTGTCCGCTTCCCTAACGATAACTACAAACCCGCTCATCCTAATCCGAAAGCCTAAGTGTAACTGCAATAGTGAGCGCCAATACATAATTCAAGGCCGGAAGTTAAACTGCAAATCTATCACGAACTCGCCAACTCCTAAAAATGAACTAAAGGTTTATTCCTGCTCATAAGCCTAATTATTAGTCGTAGCCATAAATCTAGTAGCTAATTCGTAAATCGAGGCAGAAAACCTAACTCAAACACCAATGCTAAGTAATAAATCCAAAAAAACATTGCCTGAACTTTTATGCGAACTACAATAGTAATTACTAAACCTAGACTGCAACACCAGCCCTACTTCTAACTCTAACCCTAACATCCAACCTTAACCACTAATTCTTAACATTAACTCTGGTCCCTTACCTTAGCCTTAACTCCTAACCCCAGGCGTGCATGAGGGTCCTACCACAATAGCAAACAACCGATATAAAATGTAGATTGTGTTCTCATCAGCTTCGTTCTTTTGCATTCTGAGCACAAAAGTGCAACCCCGTTCACTGAGGCAAGGGAGGATGGCATGGACGTTGGATGCCCACATTTGCAGTTGGCGTCCCAGTCAATCAGTTCTTACCCTCTGCAGGCTTTTATGACCATTTAAAAAATAAAAAAAGATTTTACGGCCAGCAGTCATGGCAATATTTGCCAGACATAATAGAAACGAGGGGATCTTCAGGAGTTAACGCGTTTATGAAGGAGTCTGGGAGTCCGTCTTGAAAATAAGTATTACAGATGATGCAATTTTAAATCCGGCGCAGTTTCCGGCCTCGGACGAAGTGGAACGGCATATTGCACTTCTTAACGATGCAATTAACCGGCCTTCCCCAAGCCTTCAACTCCCCTAGATCTATATGTAAAAGTTTACCATAAAATAAGCTCATCCAGCTTTTCACACTAAGTCATCCTCCCAAAGTCTCCCTTCACATATGACCATATTTTGCGGAGAACCACAAATTAAACGGACAGGTAATATCGAGCCTGTGACACGATGACGACACACCTGGGTTACAGTGTGCAAAAGGTCATCGTGTACCTCAAAAGAGATCTGTAGGTAACCTGATGTGCGTAATCTACCAGAAAGACGTACTAAACACGTGCAAACCCGTGATAGCCCGACCGTCGCAAGCGAAAATGCCCACCGTGTGCCTACAGCGTAGTGGGTGGAGAATGGTGACTTGAGTGTGAATTAGTTTATAGTGATAGCATACTTGCACAGCATCTGCCACACTCCCTCCTTCCTCACTCACCTGGGCTCGGTGGAATGACAAAGGACGATCGGAGGTAGGCCCGGGCGCAAACCCACAACACCAACAGCATAATTAGAGGAAGTAGGAAGCATTGAGGCTTTACCCAAAACACCGACTTACGTCCACAACATAAACCGACACAATTGCTAAATGGACCAAAACAACATGAAAACTGAGGTAGGGGTCATTGGCCAACACAGAAGGACGTGATGAGTACTAAGTACAAACAGCGGTGGGGTGAATGGAGCATGAAGTCATGGGGGTGTTGCTCAAAGCAGACGGACGTGGTGAAAACCAAACAGCCTAAACTAACGCACCAGCAGATGCGATCGCCAGCGATAAGACACTAAAACGACTTATTTTACGCCTTACAAGCACAGTCCTAGAAGCAAACAGTAAACACCAAAGATCTAGGTGCTGCACTGAGTCAGCCCACCAATCAGCTCATTGCCGATAATTGGATCTGGGACATCTCCGCGCCTTTAATAAAGAATGTAGATAGGATGGTGCCTGAAATACTGCAACATATGCTTCATCGGCGCTGTTGTGAAGGTCTTCGCTGTTTCTATTCAGGGTGTGTGTAACCCCAGGATGAGACCCAGTCAAGCTAGGTTTCGAGACGAGTGTGGATGTGCAGATCAGATATTTACACTCAGACGCATTCTTGAATTCCACCATGACCATTAGCAGCTAACGGCCGTCGACTTCGTTGACCGTACCACAACGTTCGTTTAGTCTACAATAATTTCCTGTGGCGCATAATAAAACTAAATTTGATGCAGGCAAAAATCATTCCGATGATCAGGCCTTCCTGCAGCTCCATTACTGTGTGAGTTACGGTTTACAACGGTCTCTTCTAGTCGTTCGAAAAGATTGCACTCTTTAGCCCAACCGGCTCCACTAAGCCAACGACGGGATCCTTTGAGAGGGCCTTCCGAGAAGGACGACTAAGGTAGTTTGGGCGCATTCCTCTAGTGGGCTCAGTGCAGCCACCCTTGGTCCGACGCCGTTGTTCATCTAGCTTTAAAATAAAAGTGTAAATCCCAAACATTACATAATTGTCAAAAAGGCAGTAACGGGTGACAAATGCAGCACCCCCAGGACTTCTGCCATTAACCGTCTGGCTGTATAAGGAAAAACGAGGCGGTGATAACAAATACCCTACTCATAGGCAGTTTTAACTCACGATCCGTCCTGGTCGTTTCTTAATTCGCAGAAGCACGACGCATACGCGAGTTGCCAGAGGAAGGTCAGCGTAGAAAAGGTGGAAATTCAGGGGTTGGTTCCAGGTTAAAATGGATGACTGAACGTCACGAGTTGTCTAAATAATAAAATACGTGCTATTTATATATATGCGGCAGACAATTTTACAAGACCTACCCAACCAGCAGCAAAATGGGCACTTCATCCAAAGGGGACCTTAGATGCAGTCTCAATTAAACTTATCGACTGGGACTCACGAGTACAGAATTCAAACAATAGGTAGTATTACCTGGTACTCAAAAAGAATCTGCCCACCATGAGAGATCCCCACCCGCACCATGTAACTATACTGAGCGGAGGAGAGGACGGTGGCCGGGTTGCAGCGGGCAGAGGCCAGAGTACCAGGTTCAGTAATACTAGTAGATGCACCGCAAGCAGTGGTCACGGAGGCCCAGGAACCATCCAGAGAGGTTGGTGGCGATTCATTGGTCATTATCACTTCAGCTGCGATGTCTTTACTAGATGTCCCCAGCGAGGTGAGGCTGACGGAGTCAAGGACAGTAGAGACGACGGGCGGACTCTCTGAATTCTAGTAAAAGAGGAAATAGTGGAAATTAGGTTAGTGGAATAAGTCGGTGGGTTTTGCTCGGGGAACTCATTTGTCGTACCAATAGGGCTTGGGCATTGCTGACACAACAATAAGCGGTGACGAGAAGTTTGCACGTATGGTTATCATAGGAAAATAGGATCCGCATTTTTCGGCGGAGGGTAACATTGATTCTTGCGTTTACAGTGTGGGTTGAATTTTCCTTAAAGGTAACTACACCACCGTCCCTACTGATTATGGTGCGGTTGGTGGTGCTGGTGGTGATGATGCCCAATAACAATAGTTACGGTACCACAGCGATGATAATGCGGACCGTAACGGTAACCATGAAGAATACGATCAAGGCGGATAGGAGGAAAGAGCAGATATAAGGACTAAAAATATGGCATAGGCGAGAAAGGAGGATGAATAGGGAGTAGGCGGACGAAAACTTACTGTGTTGGTCAGAGCAGTCCGTAGCGTTTGGGTACTACCGACCCTGCCGAATGTCTGCAGGCTTGCGGAGGGTCTCCCAGTTGAAGCCTGTTCTAGTGGAGGGGGAGGTGGAGTCCAGTTGAAAGACTCGCCATTCCCGCTGGAAAGTGTGTGGGCGCTACGCACAATTATGGCAAAGTAGTCTCGTAAGTTCCACAGACTCTCTGGCTTTACATCGCCAGTAGCAACACCTTCACCAGAAGAAGACGATAATTCAAAGTCCACCAAATCTAGAATGCTGAGAGGTTCTGTCGCAGTGGGCGTGGTGACGGTGTTGAGACCTTCTTGTGGAATAGGAAGGTCCAAACTTTCGAGTACATCCTTGAGTAGAACGGGACTCAGTTTGGGAACTTCGGCACGCTCAACACATTCTTGGACATAGAGGTAGTGTATGAGCACACTTTCTGAGTCATACAGGTATTCCTGAAAGAAAAAAAACATCAGTGGCAGCATCGCCATGTGAGGATAATATAAGCACGTTCAAATAAGATGGTTCTGGGAAACTTATTAGAAAAACTGTGCTGACAAGCATTACAAAGGACATTGCAAGCAGAATAAACTTGATAGACCTGGGCAAAATCAAAGAAGAAGGCTAATACGCTGTATCGTTATCCCTCCTTCACAGTTTGGGAAGATTAACGTGAGCTAAATTTACGCTAAATGAACGGGCTTGGCAGAAAACGTATTTACAAGTCGTGCAGATAGAGAAATGAAAGTCGACTGAATTCGAAAAAATGGTGCGTACATTGACCGAAAAGGTGCGGTCTCTGAAAAAAGGCCAAGAAGCAAACTTAAAGGAAAGGCAGCGAAGTGTGAAGGAAAACATGCGTTAACTGGGAGATGGGAGCTTATTTCAGTTGGTCTTATGAGGATTTTGGTGCGCCTACATTTATGGAGATTGGCAAAAGATCGGAAAATAGGTATTTCGTCAGCTTTCGGTGAAAGAATGTGCGACAACGCCGCATCACATAGTGCGGAACTAAACAAGGGCGTTGTTGCAACTGTCAGCTCAGTTTTATTAAGGGAAAGATAGGCGAACGCCTTTAAACTCCCTACTGACTACAATGTCGAAGAAAAACCATCGATACACAAAAAAGAAAAAGGTACGGTTTGCACAATAGTATGCCACAAGAGGGCAACTGTTTGGAGGTGTAAAAATATAAACATCAACCTGTGTTTAATCATCAAGGAGAAATACTCAACTGCAGTGTATAAAAAGTGAGGATCGTGATGGAAGAACGTTTACGAATCTGGCCTAATTGGGGTACGAAATGCGGAGCTCCGTCTTGAAGCTGAAGTTTAGCCATCTGATTCGACCGTCATTGAGCTTAACCTCACGGACCGAGCAAACTTTGTTTCCAATTTCAGATTTCCAGAGCCCTGGGTTGGGGTATGGCTGGCTGACGATGGCGAATACAGCAGAAATTGCCATCTTAGTGTAATATTTTGCTGGTAGCACTTAGCAGTTACTCGTCCGCAATTAGGCATTATCCGTGCATGTCAGTATCACTGAAAGCAGGCGACAGATCGTGAGCTTATGGCCCAGATCACAGTTAGATTCAATTGCCAACCTAGGTCTTCCAAGCCCGTGGTTGGGGTATGACTGGCCTATGCCGACAAATAAGTTTGTAATGGACATTCTAGTCCCCTTGCTTTTCGACTAAATCTTTATGCATGTTTTCCTACCTGAGAGCAACAGATCTTAAGTAGATACATCGATGGGTCCAGCTTGGCACCAAAGTTGTGTTCCACGTCTGCTGACACATCGCCCTTCACCAGCCTGGTCTGCTGTTGAATAATGTGCTTCAGAGCCCCTGCCACAGTGACCTCCTTCGGCAACTCCAACGTCAGAAGCCTCTGTTGTGGCGGATCACTACTATCGAGGATCCAGGCACCTATTGTAAGGTGGCGCAGAGACTGAAGACATCGTTTAAGGGAGACGGTCAGCTTTGGCTGTTGAGTGGCAGCTGTTAGATAGCGGGCAATCGCAACGCTACCACCGATCTCCAACTCCCGTGAGTTGGTCTCCGCTATTCTGAGAAGGCTCTTGCGGGCCCAGGAGACCTCAGCACTGGCCTCCTCGGCTGCCCTTAGGTCCGTCTGGCAGATGGTGGAGCACCTAAAAACCAGAGACATTTTAAAACGCGATAGCCGGCAGACAGCTACGAGTTTAAAAAACTGCAATACGAGAGATGAAAAGGTTTTGAAGTGTTGGATGATATCTCTTTGGGGTCTCGAGGCAAAAAAGGTCCAGCACACGGTGGCACGGATCATGGACAGGTGTCTATAGACCAGAAGAAGAAAAAAACGGAAAAATATAAAACGCAGACAAACAGACGCATTAAAAACTGAGGGTGCGGTTAGTGTGTTGCTTGGGAGTAAGACCGGCTGAAAGACTTCTTTAGTAGACCTAGTACACCTCTGTAACCGCCCGCTTGATCAAGGTCGCCTTTTTGCTATCATTTACTGCCAGGCGTCGGGAGCTCACCTGCTCCGATAAGCTAAAAAGTTAGATGCATGGCTACCTCTGTTAAAATAACTACCGACTAGTGGAAAGGCCGGGGACCTGTGCGCTGTCTGCGAAGAGTGTATTCATGTGTGTGATGTAAGCATGGGCCCTAAAAAAGGACTTCACTACTGCGCCAGATCCAAACAGGAGAGGAGTGGGTGCAGCACGCATAAGGTGAAGGCGCCCAAATCTATTTTCAAGTGGCTAGACCCGGACTTGCCACTGGCACATGATGGGGAGAGGAAAAAATCTGCCCTCAAAAATAAAAGAATTAAGCGATCGGGTTGCAACTGTCGCGAGTGCAGGACGAATATTGGACTAATTCATATATCATGGTATGATAACTCGTCACTGAGGATTTTATCAGCCGCGTAAGAAATGGCAAAAACTACCGAAGGTACCCTGCTCTTAGTTAGTCGATTATACCTACAAACTTAAAGGAAAGTTTTTTGAAGATGAGCGACAAGACGCCAGTCATGAAGTTCTACAGAAAATCAAATTTCCCAAAAAATTTACATTAACAGAACAAAATCTGCGTTTTAAATACATACGTGGCATGTGTAACATGGGGAATCGGCATGTATGTGATAACCGCAGAGCCATCTCCCTTCCCAGCACCGCAGGAAAAATTTTAGCCCATGTTTCACTCAATCGCCTGAACAGGAATCTGGAGCAGGAAATGGTTTCGGAAACATACTGTCAATTCCGAACACTACGCGGAAACACTGACATGATTTTTGTGGCCCGCTAACTGCGGGAAAATGCCAGGAAATGAGGACCCACCTCAACAACATCTTCGTCGATCTGACGGAGGTCTCCGACTCCGCAAATCGTGACGGACCCTAGAGAATCATGGTGGAATCCGGGCGTCCCGGGCAGTCCAAACAAATGATGACAACTGCGCGATAGTATGACGGCAAGCGTCACGAACAGTGAAGAAGCCTCCCCAGTACTCGCGGTGTAAATTGGATGAAACAGGTCCGCGTACTCGCTCTCACCCTGCTATGTCTCACTTACATCGTTATGGCATGGACGCCAACTATGAGAGGCGGCCGGAGATTGACGTCGAATAACGAACCGACGGAAAACTGCTCGAAATCTGTCTCATGCAAGCATTTCGAAAGTACCCAAGGCCACCGTCCACGATCCATTGTTTGTGGATGACTCTGCGTCAAACACCCCAACGGAAGAGAACACAGCGGAGTGCGGACCCGTTCACCTCTAGGTGCTCCAGCTTCGATCTGACCGCCAGCACGGAGAAGACAGTGGCTATGCACCAACCTGCGTCAAATACTGACTAAACCGCACCTTATAATGTCAATGGTACTCGCCTCACACCAGTGGACAAATTCGCGTACCGTGAAAGAGCAATTTCAAGAGATATCAAGATCAATGACAAAATATTAAATTGGATCTCCAAACCCAGACTGGCCGTCGGTCAGCTAAAACTCTCCGCATGGAACTGTCGCGACACCCTACTCAGCACAAAACTGGGGATATATAAGGATGTTGTCATGGCAACACTGTACGGGGCGAAGACGTGGAATATGTATGGAAGCCGAGCAAGAGGACGCAATAATTTCCGTCTGAGCTGCCTTCGAAGAATACTGAAGGTGAAGTGGCAGGAAAAAATCTCCGACAGAGATCCTATAAGGAACTAGTTTCGTCAGCATCCACGCCAAACTGAGGCAGATACAACGGTGATGAAGCAGTCACAACATGAGAGTGGGTGACGAGCGACTGTTCAAACGACTATTCCACGGCAAAATCGATACGGGTGCTCGTAGGCGAAGTACACAAAAGTATCGCTACAAGGAAGCCTTGGAGACCTCCCTTAAGCACCAGCAAATTGACCCGGAGACCTGGGAGAACCTCGCTTAAAATTGGCAGATGTGGTGCATTGCCGCAAAGACTAGCGTATCAATCTTCGAAACCAATCGAATAGCCTTTGCCAAGGCAAAGAGAGGTCTGCAAGAATCAACTAATATGGGCCAATGACGTAAGCACCCAGGCCCTGCAATCGTGTCCGCACTATCGACAGACGATCCGAGCATGAATCAACCTCATCGGACATCTCCACACATTGTGTAATGGTAACACCAACAACCCGCATATAATTTACCAACACACCGCTATTGTCATCATCAGCTGAAACACTCCTATCCTTCTGCAAAACCTTACCCCCATCGCTCCCTGCCACCACCAATGTTTACTCAATCACAACATGTCCTTACTGTGGCCGCACATTTGAATCACGCATCAGTCAGTCACCTGCGAATCCGCCGCTTTGAGGCCGACTGGCTAGTGTCCGGAGGATCGACACACATCCGTCACCTCCCCACACTGCCCCCGGACATCCAGACACTGTATGAGTCTCTTCAATCATAAGCGCATACATGGCAGCGTGACTTGCCACGATATCAGGAGAAACCTACCTACACCCGAAAAATCCAACACCAGCAATAATAACCCGACTAGCAGCGTAACCACCACCAGCAAAGTGCCCACAATCCCATCCTGACTTTACTGTAACAGCGTCATTTGGACCGCGCATCGGTCTGATTGATCACCGCACTTAAACCGGCAAACCAGCACCAAAAGCCCTCAGATACACCCATCGCTCCTGTCTCACCTCGCACACAGTCCCAGGAAATTCGGCCATCACATGGGTCTATTCGGCCATATGAGTTACCGTGAAAATCTCCGATAAAACGCCGTAGGTCAGAGCACATCACCACACCTCCCCTTGCCTCCTCACACACGCACTCTCAGGCTACCCATGGACTTACTCCACAACATTCACATACACGCCACTCACGTAACATCAGGCAACTTTCTTATAGCAAGCATGCGACCAACTTTCCCAACGCCGTTATGGCCGGCGATGCGTCTCACGTCAATACATACGCATCTCACATGGGACGCATGTCCTTTTATATAGCCTGTTACATGCGGTGAGGTCCAGATCGTGTGTCGCACACGAGGACGGGTTGTTCAGATCTGCAAACCACTGTGCCGAATCCAATCACCATTCTTCGATAGGCTCGGACATCCGACAGGTGCATGGAAGCAGGAAGAGTGAGTACGACTAACGCTAAAAAAGCTATACTCACGGCCAATCGCGCGTTCCTTTCTTTAATATAAAGCGCCCGAATCAATCACGGTGTGCTAAGTGTTGTGGCTAGGAACGTTGACAAGTGACGGGATAACACCGTTTCCATGGGAGTATTTTGGAGTGACTGACGGACTGAGAATCGGGCTGCAAGAGTTCCTTCCTGATTTTGCTGTTATGGTACTCTCGTGCATGTGAGATCCGAGCCGAGCCCACCAAATCCTAGTACATTCAATGAGAGCCAGGTCATGTGTGGTACGCATAGACGGGCGGTTTAGTTTTTTCAGCCCTGGATGGATATGCTAAAAATTTTAAACGTGCAAACATGAAAAGCAAGACCTGAGAATACTAAACTATGCACAGTAAAGCGTACCCATCTATCCCTATCATAGGACGAGATAGGCGTTCCATTTTGGCCTGGAGATGCGATCTATACTCACTGCAGCATCAGCACAACGATGAGCAAATATTACAAGGAAAGACTATGGGGACCGAAGGTACCTTCTCGTTGGCCAACCATAACCAGACTTTATATATACAACCCAACCCGCTCGATGTTTGTGCTTAAGAATCCATTAGTTGAGTCACGCGCTCACGCTCTGACGACTACTACCAGGAGTACTCAAACTGTTTTCGAAGTGACATTCGCCGATGAAGACTGGTCACAGGGTAGAATATCGATGTTCCATTTTGCCTTAGAATTCTGATCCGGCACATTACATGCGGTCGCTCGAGAGTTCAACCGTCGCCGACGAAGGTGTCTATTGTATGTCACACCAGTGGGCACAGCAGCAGGGATTTGAGCGCGAATCAGTTTATGGAGAGGTGGACTTCCGCAGCACATAGCGCGCACTTTTTTCCCTCACCCACCAGACTTCGATGGTAAGACAATGTCAAGACAACCGGAAGTTGGCTCGAGCGCAGTTGCTGACAAAGCTAAACAGCCCGTCTACGCGTGCCCCAAACGACCTACCCCTAATCAATATGCTAGGTTGACACGGAAGGGGGAACTCGGATCTCACGTTGGTGCGAATGTCATTGCGGCCACGGTAAGGAGCCACTGAACCTGACTCCCAACACCCGAATCATTCACCCCACATATACACACAATACTGGCCACGAGGACTGAGTTATCCGGTCAGATGGTGGCCTTCGTTATAGTACCGAAGCGCGTCAGATTTATCATAGTGAAGAGTGGGCTGATGTGTTGTGGAAGGAGTTCCTAAGGTCAACCCCACTCTCTTCCCTCACCCATGCACCAGTCCACTGTCCGAGCTGGTCAGTCACCTGACGCAAGGGTTGGACCCAATGGCTAACAGAGATGCAACAATAGAAGCGAAGAAATCAGAAGAGACTGCCGCCCCTTGTGCATGAACCACCCGTATCTGCTTTTGTCTCTGATGATGGGTTCGAGCAGGAATCCGAAACGTCTGGATAAACAAGCTCTTCTCCCAGCGATAGTGTCTGCTTCTTCAAGACTGCTTCCTGGGACTCGTCTCTACGCTTCTTTTGGCAATGTATTTGAGCGCGATGCGCTCCGATCGACCCGGCGATGGGAAACCTTCGCCCTTCGGGAGGCCTCCACTTATGCAGAGATCCGGTTTCTGCACAGGTGTCTCGACAATAATGTGTTACCGAAGTGTATTTCATACAAGCTGCCTGTTAACATGGATTTGGCGAGACGAGCAGTATTTCAGCACGGCAGAAGGAGGATCCGAGTGCTCCTCCAAGACTGCCACGCGAGACTTCGCAAGTACCGTCAAGGGATTGACCAAGAAAAGACCAGATGCTGTGGGTTCAGGGGTGAGATCGGTACAAATCTGCTCCTTCAGAGGGCGACTGAACAAGCCCGTGACGCAGCACTGAAGAACGAATTCCGAAAGCTGCCCAACCCAACGTCGCCCAGAAACGACAAACTGGTGCACAACTTGTCGTCAAAGGGGCTGACGAAGGATCAGATGCAGGTTTTACGGCACGAAGCTTCATTTAACACGGCTGACGCCAAACCTGTTAACATGATTGCAGCAGTGGAATCAATCCTTTGTCAGACGGAGGCAACGGAGGAGACTAAGAACCTCATCCGACACCAAGTGTCGTCTCTCCTGATGGCCCACAGGCCGCGGGAGGTGCTTTCCAAGGTCAAACGTAATGCGCTTAGAGAACTCAAGGCCGACAAAGACCTGGTCATCGTGCCAGCGGACAAAGGACGCGCCACAGTTGTACTGGACAGGACAGACTACCTTTAAAAAGCCAAAGGTTCACTGGAGGACCGACAGTTCTATGCTCCATGTGCAACGAACCCTGTAAAAACGCTGACACGCGATATTAATGCCACGTTGTCGGCCTCGGAGAACTCAGGTGCGAAAACACCGACCGACAGACGCATGGCGAGACCCCAAGATACGGCTTTGGTCCGATTCTATGGCCTCCCTAAGGTGCACAAAGACCGCGCTCCTTTCCGACCCATCGTGTCGCTCAAAGGTACTCTAACGTACGGACTGGCTAAGTGGCTGTTCCGGCGTCTCAAGTTCCTGACCGCTGAGTCAGACACCACGGTCTCTTCGTCAGCACAATTCCTGGAGAAACTCAAAGGGGTAAGCATCCATCCAAATGAGGTCATGATATCTTTTGATACCACGTCCCTTTTACTTCTGTTTCCCAGGACCTGGCGATCGAGACAATTGAGCTGCTACTACAAAGCAAATACGATGAAACGGAGAACCGTCTTGGACACGCCCAAATCCTTCAGCTCCTGAAGCTCTGTCTCAGGACGTACTTCACGTTCAACGGGACAATCTACGAACAGGTGAAGGACACACCAATGGGTTCGCCGATTTCGGGATTCATCGCCGAGGCAGTCCTGCAACGGTTAGAATCGCTGGTCTTCCAGCACCACAGACCGAAATTCAGGGCCCGGTATGTGGATGATACCTTCGCCGTTATCGACCGTGACCACCTGCTGACATTCAAGGAACACCTGAATGCGGTCATCCCAGACATTCAATTTACGATGGAGGAGGAAGAGAACAACCAGCTGGCTTTCCTGGATGTCCTCGTATGCCGCAAAGATTGTGGTGAACTAAAAGCCAAAGTGTTCAGGAAAGCGACAAATACGATGCAAGTACTGAAGTTCAACAGTAACCACCCAATCAGCCACAAGCGCAGTTGTGTAAGGACGCTCTATCGGCGTGTCGAAACGCACTGCAGTGAGCCGGAAGACAAAATTGCCGAACTAAAATACCTCCGGCGGGTCTTGAAAGCCAATGGCTACCCGCGCAACTTCGTCGACCGGTGCATACGCAAAAGGGACGAAAGGTCAAACCGCACGGACACCAAATTTTGGCGAACGCTTCCGTATGTCAAGAACGTTTTGGAAGCTGTCGGTCGCCTTCTCGCACCACTTGGGGTTGGAGTAGCATGCAGACCGAAGACAATCATCAGACGTCGGTTAATGAAGCCGAAAGACCCACTGCCACGACAAGGAACGTCTGGAGTCGTTTATCGGATCTGGTGCAGTTGAGGACAAAGCAACTACGTCGGAGAAACCGGAAGACAGCTCTGAACGCGAATGGCCGAACACGCTGCAGCAGTGCGGAGAAATGACGCTAGCTCTCACGTTGCGGTTCATTCGACGACATCCGGTCACACATTCAAGTTCGAGGAGGCCGAAATTCTCGCTAGAGTTGACAACCGCGTGAGCCCGGAGCTGCTTGAGTCATGGTTTGCTGGCCCTCAGTCCATTAACAAGTGCAATGACCTTCCCCTTCCGTACTCGGTGCTGAGACTTTGCCTAGGCGGAGTAATTAGGCACGCGGGGGGCGCACAGGTGAACACCTTTCCCAACGCCAGGGTTGTTGGGGCAGATGGTCGAGCAATCTTCACACCAACATCCAACAAACGTGATGTAATTGCAGCAATTAACGAAGAGAATGTCAGCCATCAAACGGTCATCATACCAAGTCCAACGATCCCTGATGAAGGTGGAAATCGTGAATATTCATAGGTGTGCAGTAGCATGGCGACTGTATCCTATAAATACTGCAGCCCCTTGTGCATGGACCACCCGTATCTGCTACTGTCTCTGATAATGGGTTCGAGCAGAAATCCGAAACGTCAGGCGATCGTGTCTCCTTCTTCAAAAGCTGCAACAACCCGTCTTAGTGTATCACGCACACACACACACACCATGATCAGGCACCAGGTTGCGCCAAAAAACATGCTTCCCAGTGATGTGAGCTGGACATGTTCTGTTCGTGCGTGGGTGTTGTAGGGTGGGTTCGTCTGCGGTGTATGGCTGGTGGGGAGACGTGTGGTTATGGGGTCGCATAAAACCAGCAATCAAACATGAAGAGGTGGTACTGACAAAGAAAGTACATGAAGATTTTCTTGAGTTGCAGTGAATAGTATGTCATGGGTAGCGCACCTTGCAATCATTGCGTTCTTGGTGTTCAAGGCGACAACCTTACTATCATCCGCTGTTTTCTCCAGGCGGACGACCGGTAGCATGAGGTCGAGAGAGGAGAAGGTGAGGTTCTCATCATACAGTTCTTCTTCCTCTGCCGAACTGTTGACACCTTTAAATATATACTCCGCCGGCGGTCCCAGTTGATCGTAAAAGGCCTCTTTGGTGGCAAGCGACCACAGACGAGACTTCAAACCCAAAAGGGTGATGTCCGGATCCGGCTAATGCAAAATGATGCAATGTAAACCTCGAAAGTTAAGAAACATAGATGTACTTATTTGACTGAAACGTATGAAAAAGGACGAAAATAAGCTACAAATATCCCAGTTGCAATTTGCACATGAACAGAAATATTACCATAACTGCCGCACACTAAAAAACGGAAGTTCTAGTCAAAAACTAAGTAAGCCATACTTTGTCAACTACGCAAAAACCGTATTAATACAGGCTTACAAAATCAGTACTTCAAGCAAAGGTTACCTAACCTTTAAATAAACACACAACCTCCTCCGAATCTGTCAATAACAATCTGAGTGATTATTAGGCAGAATCGGACAGAAGGGAGACGTTATAAATTCAAGGTTAAAATCTTTCAAACCACCTTTCATAGATATTTGCAAATTGGCCAACTTGGACATGAAACTAATGGATTGTCTATGACCGAACAGGGTATCCACACACGAGTATGCAAACAATTTTGGAGTCCCAATTCGACATAAGCGTCTAGTATAGAAATTGGCCGAAATCTTCCAAGAGCCATAGACTCCTTGGAGATCTGAGATACTTTAACGATTCAAACAATAACCATCATGAGAATTCCGTTCTTTGAATAGCGGCCTAATGAAGGATAACTTCGCCGAACGTAAAGGCTGCAAAATAATTCTCTACCCTTCAGTATTTTCTAGTTATAACGGGGGAGGGGGTCTGAAAAGTGTCCTAAAATCTACTGTTAAAACACGCCGTTGACGATCTAATCATGGTTTGCAGAGTCAAAAAATCCCGTCAAAACAAAATGCACATCAATAATTACCACTTCTTCATCTACGAGCCTACCCAAAAGCCGCTAGGGTGGCACTGTTTACCCTGACAGCCTGGAAATTTCGTTCCTCTTTAGACAAGCTGCGGAACCGACAGGAACAGAGAATGGCTCCAGTCGTCCACCAAATTGTCCGCTAGAAAGAGGACGTTGTGGCTCTCACGTCTCTGGACAGGGACAACTGGAGGCGCACATCCGACAGCAGAGCAACGAAGGGCTGGATTCCGCTTGCCATCAGGGAGGGCGACATGAGAAAGCTGCCCTGCCTGTCGCAGGCCGTCAATGACCGTCGCATTATCGTAAGCTTACCATTCCGCAGAACCAAACTCGTTAGGGTCATAAGTGTCTATGTCTCCCGTCCACAAAAGATCAGCTCCGAGGATGTGAAAAACAAAGCCTTTAAGAACCCCGACGCACTGCTAGTTGATGCGACGACGATCAGTAGTACTAGTATTAGTAGTAGAAGTAGTGGTGGTAGTAGTAGTAGTAGTAGTAGTAGTAGTAGTAGTAGGAGTAGTAGTAGTAGTAGTAGGAGTAGTAGTAGTAGTATTCGTGGCAGCAGATCATCAGATTTATTAACGGAAAGGTAGACGAACGCCTCTGAACTCCTTTTTTGTTACAATAACGTCATAAAGACAAAGTGTAAGGCGTGTCAAAGAAAATTAGGTAAGCAATTACATACAACAAGCACTGGTTACTGGTATAAATTTGTCTACGAACGCCGTCTATGTCGTAATCGTAGAATAACCAGTACGCGGTACTGAATTGATCAAGTAATATCGAAGCAAACGCGTATGCTTCGGTCAGAAGATAACGGAAAGTCATAAAATAATGCTACTTGAATATATAGAGTAACATGTTTTGTAACGTATAACGTCGGGGTGGGTGGTACAGGTGGTAGATTTGTTAGTTTCTGATGCCGTGGAGGTACATATCCCTGTACTGGTCAAGCTTGCTATTAAATGTTTCCATGGATGAGGACATGACGACGTCCGCAGGCAGGGCATTCCATGCCTTTACCACTCTGTGTCCAAAGAAGGACCTCCCTGCGTCCAGTCTCGCCCCTGTCACACGTAATTTTAGAGGATGTCAGCAAAGGTAGGACCGAGGGGACTCCCCATTTCCACTCTGTCAATTTGTCTATATAATTGGTTGTTAAAAAGAAATTGAACGTCCTTTGTGCACAATTTTAATGCGTCTCGTAGTGTTTCAGGTGGCAGACGAGTTTCAGGTGCATGGGTGCATATGATGTCTATTGTTTCATCCTCGGCCCTACCTTTGATGACACCTTTATGGGTCATCTAGAAGAAAAAGTATCCGCGAAATTGAATATGTTGCCACTGTAGAAAAGATATGTGGATGATGTTTTCGCTATTGTTGAAGACATTAAGGAGGCTGAGGAATTGCTTTCTATTATGAATAAGCTGCGTCCAAGGCTTACATTTACAGTGGAGAAGGAGCAAGACAACCAACTATCCTTTTGGGACGTTCTTATGTTTGGACAAGAAGGTATAAGACGTTCCGTTTTCCACAATAATACTTGGAAGGGACATAACTTGCATTTTTTTAGTTTTATACCCATACAATGGAAACGTAACTTGTTATACGCTCTTTTCCAAAGAGCTAGGAGCATTTGTTCTAATGACACACTGGATGCATAATTTGCACGCCTCGAAGGAAGCTCTGCTTAAGCGAGGATATCCTGCGCGTTTCATCCACAAGTACAGCAACTCTACACGGCTAAAATTGACAGAACATTTAGCTCCTAAAAAGCCCGTATTTATAACTCTGCCCTTTAAGGGCGACAATATTTTAAATACTATCAAACGTCAGCTGCGTTCCACCATTGAAAGGACATACAATGCAGCCGAACTCGTATTATGCAGTCCTACTAAGCCTCCTCCGATTCCACGGGCAAAGGATGCCTTGCCAATGCACGCCACTTCAAATTGTGTTTATGAATTAACATGTACTTGCGGATGCAAGTACATTGGGCGAACGCAAAGGCAGTTGGCAGCCAGGTCTATTGAGCACCTACCTTGATGGCTCCTAAAGCAAAAAAATAAAATCCCGCGTTCCTCCATTACGAAACACCTGCTTGATAGTGGTCACTCCGTTGACCCCAAAACTTCCTTCCGAGTACTTGTTCGGGCACGAATAACTCGGACATTGCGTTACCTACAGGCGGCCTATATAAGACGGGTGAAACCAGATGTTCAAACAATTAAACAGTGTAAACAAGGCACTTTACCCCATTCCGCTGAGACTTGTACCTATTCCTTGATTCGATTATCTTATCCCTGAGATAAGCTTTCCACAGCGTTTGCTTACAGTTTACTTCAACTTTTAGTGTACCCTTTAGCCATCGGGGCCTGCTGGTGATTCCCCTTTTTGACACAGGGCAGTATCTGGCGATAAGTTCATTCAATACGGCCTTAAGTTCCAACCAGTCCTTGAGAACACACCCCATGAATGCTGCTTTCCAGTCTCTACGACGCATGTCGAGACGCATTTGGTTGAGGTCACCACGCCATATGCTGCGTCTGATCACGATGCTTTGATCAGGTATAAAGAGAGAATACTTTCACTGTAGGACTATATGGTCGCTTTTTCCGAAAGGAGGTAGACAGCTTACGACACCAACGCTTTTAGGTGCCTTTGTCAATACAAGGTCTAAGCAGTTAGCTAGCTGCCCTTCACGTGGTCTGGTTGGAGATAAGACGTGTTGTGTGAGATGCGATCTTTGCACTGCTTGCATGAGGCGGTGATCAAAGTTAAATTCTGAGCCCCGGGCAGAAGTCAGATTCCGGTCAATATTCAGAGCGTTAAACTCGCCCACAATCGTGACATTGGGTCGGTTCGAAATCGCTTCTTATTCCTCTACTAGACTACTGTCTGATTGCGGGTCGTTCCTCGGTGGGCGGTAGACCGTCAGGATCTCGAGAGCTTGTGACCCCCGCGTTTTGATGGTGATCCTAATTGTTTCAGTTGTGCGCGCGAACTGCCCCCCTTTTTCTGACGCAAAAAGGCCACATTTGACATATGTTAGCATACCCCCACCTTGATGTCCAAATCTGTCCTTTCTGAACAAGTGATAACCGGATAAAGAGACTTGGCGATCGTCTACGCTCGCGGACGGCCACGTTTCAGTTATGGATATTACATCGCGTAAGGTCTCACTAACGTAGAACTTAAGCTCATCTAATTTAGATAGCAGACTTTGCGCATCGGAATATAAGCATTTTAGCTTTTTTGCCTTTGGTAAGCCGGCTATATCGCCGCCTTTGTCATTTGCTTCAGCTGTGGCGACATACGCACGGGCCGTATCCATATAAACCGGGACGGCCGCTCGATTATGCAGTTGTTGTAGATAACCAGACTTTGTTCGCCACTCCTTTGTCGCAGCCTTAGCTCCTGGACTAACAGTCGGCGTTTTAGCCGCTCCGACGTTGCGTAACCCGGCTGAAAAAACTCCTCGCTGGGATTATTTTAACTTAGAATGTCTTGAGATGATGAGATCAACATGCTCTATGCAAATAAGAACAATTTTGAGGGGCCTGGGATGCGGTGGGATAGCGGATTCAGTTGTGCGCTTTCCAGGTCTAAAGGCTTTTAACACTGAAAATTCTTCGTTAGGTTGATGTATTGTCTTTAGAAGACCTTGAAACAAGCCGAAATCAGCTAGTACGCGTCCTTTAGGTATGTCTGTATATGGCTCCTGAAGTCCGTGTATAACTAGGCACTGTTCTCGGAGGGGCCTGTCTTTGGTGACTTGGGGGTTCCTGGCGAACCATTCATGACGATATTCTGGTTGCATTTGCTTTAGGGACCTTTTCTTGAACTAACAGCATCGTCTTTGTGGCAATACTGCTCCTGTCTTTTATGTCAATAACAAGGATATCCGCATTTTCCGCGTCTGTGTCTACGCGGGCGCTGGCGGTTTATGTCGATTGTTCAGATGAGCTCTGCTTTTCCACTCTAGGAAGTTATTTTCGCCGAGTACTCCGAAGTCGTCCGATTTCTGTCGCTCCCTTTTCAGTCATCAATTTGTTTTGATTTAACCTCTTCTTTTGATGTGACCTCAGCTGCATGTGAACGGTCTGAGTCTTATAATTAGTTGCCTTTCTTTTCTTCTCGGTCTCATTGCGGGGGACGATGGTCGTCTGCCTACTGCTCTTCTGGGGCGGATTAATACCATGGCTTGACATATTCTCCGTGACCTCTTCTGTGGTTTCCGTCCATGCGGTAGTTTTTTTATGCAGAATCCTTTCACCTTCGTCTGTCTGCCGGTCGGACAGCTTCTAGCCTACCAGTGAGCTGATCATTCTTTCTCAGCCAGGTACATATCAACGATAAGTGTGCACTGCAATTATCACTTCGAACATAGTTTGCGAATTTGGAGTGCCGTTCAATACCGCTCTTGGTAGTAGTAGCACTATTAGTAGTAGTAGTAGTAGTAGTAGTATTAGTAGTAGTAGTAGTAGTAGTAGTAGTAGTAGTGTTAGTAGCTGTAATACTAGTAGCAGTAGTAGTAGTAGGTAGTAGTAGTAGTAGTAGTAGTAGTAGTAGTAGTAGCAGTAAGTAGTACAAGTACTGCCAATAGCGGCATTAGTAGTCCTAGCAGTGAGAGCAGTACTGGCAGTGGTGGTAGTGGTAATGCTAGTGGTAGTAGTAGCGGTGGTGGTAGTAGGATTAGTAGTAGTAGTAGCAGCAGTAGCATTAGCAAGTAGTACTAGTATTGGCAGTAGTAGTAGTAGTAGCAGTAGTAATAGTAGTGGTAGACGTACTAGTAGTAGTACTCCTAGTAATGATACGAGAAGTAGGAGTAGTGGTAGTAGTAGTAGCAGCATTAGTGCTAGTAGTGATAGGAGTAGTATGAGTTAAAGTAGCCGCAGTGGTAGTGCTAGTAGTGAGAGCAGAAATAGGAGTAGTGCTCGAGGCAGTGGTGATGCTGGTGGCAATGGTAGTACAAGCAGCATTAGACGTAGTAGTAGTAGTAGCAGAAACAATACTATTATTAGCAGTAGCTGTGGTAGTAGCAGCAGTACTGGAAGTAGTAGTAGTAATAGTAGTGGCAGTAGTAGTAGTTGTTGTTGTTGTGTAATAGTGGTAGTTGTTCTTGTTGTTGTGTAATAGTAGTAGTTGTTCTTGTTGTTGTTGTTGTGTAATAATAATAATAAGAATAGTAGTAGTAGTAGTAGTAGTAGAAGTAGTAGTAGTAGTAGTAGTAGTAGTAGAAGTAGCAGTATTAGTGCCCATAGTCATAGGAGTAGTAGTAGTGGTTCGAGTAGCCGCAGTAGCAGTGCTAGTAGTGAGAGTAGTAGTATCAGTAGTGTTAGTGGTAATGCTGATAGTAGAAGTAGTAGAAGCGGAAATGCTAGCGGTAGGGGTAGTAGTAGCAGAAGCGACAGTAGTAGTGCTAGCAGTGAGAGGAGTAGCAGGAGTAGTAGTGGTATTAGTAGTAGTAGCGGCAGTAGTAGTGCAAGTAGTAATAGGAGAAGTAGCAGTAGTAGTAGTAGTAGTAGTAGTAGTAGTAGTAGTAGTAGTAGTAGTAGTAGTAGCAATATTAGAAGTGGTAGTAGTAGCCGCAGTAGTAGTGTTAGTAGTGACAGGGGTAGTAGCAGTAGTAGTGGTAGTAGTAGTTGTTCTTGTTGTTGTTGTAGTTGAAGTAGTAGTGCAGTAGATGTGCTAACTCATGAAATGTCAACCAAAATTTCGAAATGCGTTCTCGTTTCGAAAAGATAAATTAAGTAGTGTTGTGAAACTAATCATGATGCAACATAAATCTATAATGATCTAGTTACCTCAGGCTGTGGGCTTTCGAAAGAACTTATTTTCTGCTGCATGCAAAATCTATACTCTGCAAAAAATGACTACTTAATTAGCATGCAATTTTCTCATTGATTTTTGATGCCATTGAAAATTCAATTATATTTCATGAAAAGAATGCCTAAAAATATTCATTCTTTTACTTATACGGTAGAAAATCACGTCTTCTTCCACTTTCATACTCAGAAGAAGAGTATAATTCGGTTTTAAAAAAGTTTCTAATTGAGAGATTTTTAATTACCGTTAAATATCCGTTCATAAAACGTCATGTATCTGCATTTACGAATGTGGCTTGTAAAGTTAACAATACTGCTCAATGCCACTACTTAATTTCATGTACCTCATATGGTCTCCTCTTAACACCGTAGAGAATTGCACGGTTTTCCGTACACGGAAAATATACGGCTTATAGTTTTGAAATCCTGAATGCAAGTGTAGAAGCAGGTCGGGTTCAAAATTATTCGGGAAATAGAAAAGTTTTTCAAAACCGAATTATACTCTGCCTTTGAGTATGAACGTGGAAGAAGACGTGATTTTCTACCGAATAAGTAAAAGAATGAATATTTTTATACATGTTTTCGATGAAATATAATTCAATTTTCAAGGGCATTGAAAATCAATGATCAAACTGCATACTAATTAAGTAGTCATTTTTTGCAGAGTATAGATTTTGCATGCAGACCAAAATAAGTTCCTTCGAAAGCCGACACTTTGAGGTAATGGGATCATTATAGATTTATGCTGCGTCATGTTTAGTTTTACAACAATACTTAATTTATCTTTTCGAAACGAGAACGCATTTCGAAATTTCGGCTGACATTTCACGAGTTAGCACATCCACTGTAGTAGTAGTAGTAGCAGCAGCAGCAGTAGTAGTAGAAGTAGTAGTAGTATTACTAGTAGTAGTAGCAGCAGAAGCGACAGTAGTACTGCTAGTAGTGGTAGGAGTAGTACCGGTAGTGGTAATGGTAATGCTAGCGGTAGTGGTGGTAGTAGTAGCACTAGCAGTGGTACTAGAAGTAGTAGTAGTAGTAGTAGCAGCAGTAGTGGTGGTGGTGGCAATAGTAGTAGTAGTAGTACTACTACTACTTGTAGCAGCAGTGATATTAGTACCCCTAGTAGTGATAGAAGCAGTAGCAGCAGTGGTGGTGGTAGTAGTAGTAGCAGTAGTAGTAGTATTAGCAGTAGTAGTAGTAGTAGTAGTAGTAGTAGTAGTAGTAGTAGTAGTAGTAGTAGTAGCATTAATAGTGGTAGTACTAGTAGTATTATCAGCAGTAGAAGTGCTCGCAGTGATAGCACTAGTAGCAGCAGTAGAGGTAGTAATAGTACTGGTAGAGGCAGAATCAGACTTAGTAGGCATAAATGTAGTAGCAGCAGTAATGGCAATAGTAGTAGTAGTAGTAGTAGTAGTAAGAGTAGTAGTAGTAGTGGAGGTAGTAGTAGTAGTAGTAGTGGTAGTAGTAGTAGTAGTAGTAGTAGTAGTAGTAGTAGTAGTAGCAGCAGCAGCAGCAGCAGTAGTAATGTAGGGGTGTCAGCGGTGGGTTCACGTAATGGTCGTGGTGGTCGCTCACTTGCTTGCAGGTGAGACTGCGACTAGCGTCCACTTGCTGGCACTCAACTCTCACCTGTGGCTCCATGTAGCTGGACTCTGCTCAGCGGCCACACCCCGGGCAACCGTCTCGACCGGTGGGCTAAACCAGGTGAGGGGGCCCTGTGCGCTGTGCCGTGTGCACAGGGTTTGCGGATTCCGCTGGATGAAAGGTCGGATGGAACCTTGCGTCGGCACCGTAGTGACGTGGTTCGTCTCTGCACGCCGCTGGACAGCCGGTGACGGGATGGATCTCCACATCGACATCGCCTTGACGCGCCCACCTACGCCGTCGGAGACCGCGGCTTACGGCGAATTCGAGTCGTTCTCCACTACAACCCGAAGTCGTGGTCACATAGTGGAGTTCGGCCGTGCCACAACGGCGCATTGCAGCCCTATTCAGGGATGGCACTGCCAGCCCCCACGAGGGGAAGGGCCTAGAATAGGTGGCCTAAACATTGCTGGGTACCACGCCGTCTCCAGGCTAGCCAGGGCCGCAGACGTCTTATGATGGTCGAAACAATCAAAATCGAAACAACAACAATAACAATAACAACAACCATACTCATTCTCCTCATCCTACCTCTTCTTTCTCTTTTTCTGCCTATTCTTCTCCTTCGTCACCTTCTTCTCCATCTCCTTTCCGTCACCCCACTCGTTGTCACCAGACTGGCAGGGTGGGCCCACTCACTCTGGCAGCCTGGAATGTTCGTTCGCTTTTAGACAATCCCAGGAGCAACCGACCGGAACGGAGGACAGCGCTAGTGGCACGAGAAATGGCCCGCTACAAGGTGGACATCGCCGCACTCAGCGAGACCCGTTTCTCCGAACTACGCCAACTGGAGGAGGTGGGTGCCGGCTACACCTTCTTCTGGAGCGGTCGACCCAGGGCTGAGCGACGGGACGCGGGTGTCGCCTTCGCCATTCGGAACGACATCGTGGGACGACTGCCCTGTTTGCCGCAGGGCATCAACGATCGCCTGATGAGCCTCCGTCTGCCTCTCCGTGGTGGGGGCACATTCGCCACCATCATCAGCGCCTACGCTCCGACGATGACCAACCCCGACGCCGTCAGAGACAAATTCTACGAGGACCTGCACGCCCTCTTGGCGACTGTGTCGAAGGCGGACAAGTTGATTGTCCTTGGTGACTTCAACGCCCGCGTCGGCACAGACCATACTGCCTGGAGAGGAGTGCTGGGTCCCCACGGTCTCCGCCGCTCAAACGACAATGGTCTGCTGCTTCTCCGCACCTGCGCAGAACACCGCCTCATCCTGACGAATACGTTCTTCTGTCTGCCAGAGCGAGAGAAGGCCATCTGGAGGCATCCTCGGTCGCGCCAGTGGCACCTGCTGGACTATGTCCTCATCCGGAGTCGGGATCAGCGGGACGTGCTGGTGACGAAGGCGATCGCGGGTGCTGACGGGTGGACCGACCATCGCCTCGTCATCTCGAAGATGCGTATTCGCCTACAGCCTCGCAGAAGACCACAAGGTAAGAGACCCCCAGGTAAGCTGAATGTTGCCTTGTTGTCTTTGCCCGCTCATCATCTTCGCTTCAGCAATGAGTTAGCTCAACGGCTAGACAACCTCCCCATCGCCGATGCCGCCGCTGCCGAGAACGCCTCTGTGGAGAACCGCTGGTGTCAAGTGCGAGACACGGTCCAGTCGACGGCGCTCGCCGTCCTCGGTCGCGCTCCCCGCCAACACCAGGACTGGTTCGACGACAACGACGCCGCCATCAGAAATCTGCTAGCTCAGAAGAACCGCCTACACAAAGCCTACGTAGATCACCCCACTGATGCCACCAAAGCTGCCTTCTACCGCAGTCGCCGCCAACTTCAGCAACGACTGCGCGAGATGCAGGACGCCTGGACTGCTCGCAAAGCTGAGGAGATCCAACGGTACGCGGACCGCAACGCATGGAAGAACTTCTTCTCTGCGATCAAAGCTATCTACGGTCCGCCGACGAAGGGCGCTGCTCCTCTCCTCAGCGCCGACGGCAACACTCTCCTGACTGAGAAGACGCAAATCCTGCAGCGATGGGTCGAGCATTTCCGAGGCGTCCTCAACCGCCCCTCCGTCATCTCCGACGCCGCCATCGCCCGCTTGCCGCAAGTGGAGACGAACGCGGACCTCGACCTCCCGCCATCTCTCCAGGAAACCATCAAGGCCGTGCAGCAGATCTCCAGCGGGAAAGCACCCCGGAGGTCCCCTACTGATGGATCACCTGACTGCGCTCTTCCAAGAGATGTGACGTCAAGGTGAAGTCCCGCAAGATTTCAAAAACGCAACCATCGTGCATCTCTACAAGCGCAAAGGGAATCGCCAAGTCTGCGACAATCACCACGGCATCTCCCTGCTGGACATCGCCGGGAAGATCTTTGCCCGCATCGTTCTCAACCGCCTCAGTAACCATCTCGAACAGGGCCTTCTGCCGGAAAGCCAATGCGGCTTCCGTCGTCATCGTGGGACCACGGATATGATCTTCGCCGCCCGTCAACGTCAGGAGAAGTGTCAGGAGATGCGGACCCACCTGTACTCTACCTTCGTGGACCTGACGAAAGCCTTCGACACGGTGAATCGTGAAGGACTGTGGAAGATCATGCAGAAATTCGGCTGTCCGCAGCGATTCACTCAGATGGGGCGTCAGCTGCACGACGGTATGATGGCGCGAGTCACGGACAACGGAGCTGTCTCAGAGGCATTCGCAGTGACCAATGGAGTGAAGCAGGGCTGCGTACTGGCGCCTACCCTCTTCAGTCTTATGTTCTCTGCCATGCTGATGGACGCCTACCGCGACGAACGCCCCGGGATCCGCATCGCCTACAGGACGGACGGTCACCTCCTGAATCAACGGCGGATGCACTTCCAATCGCGCGTATGCACAACCACCGTTCACAAACTCCTCTTCGCCGACGACTGCGCCCTAAACACCACCTCGGAAGAGGATATGCAACGGAGCATGGACCTGCTCTCCGCCGCCTGCGAGAACTTCGGTCTGGTCATTAACACGCAGAAGACGGTGGTGATGCACCCACCGCCACCCAACTTAGCCACAGCCCCCAACGCGCCGCCGCAAATCAGCGTGAACGGAACCCAACTGGGCAGTACTCTCTCCCGCAACACCAAGATCGACGGCGAAGTCGCCAACAGGATCTCGATAGCCAGTCAAGCCTTCGGTCGCCTCCAAAGCACAGTTTGGAATCGTCACGGTCTTCGGCTGAGCACGAAGCTGAAGATGTACAAGGCCGTCATCCTGCCGACACTACTGTATGGAGCGGAGACTTGGACGGTGTACGCAAAGCATGCACGTCGTCTGAACCACTTCCACCTCAGTTGTCTTCGTCGCATCCTGCGGCTGAAGTGGCAGGATCGAATCCCCGACACTGATGTGCTGGAACGGACGGGAATCCTCAGCATCTACGCCATACTGAGGCAAATTCAGCTGCGCTGGAGCGGCCACCTGGTGCGCATGGACGACGAGCGACTACCCAAACG
>CACRXP010000495.1:90838-107372 GCA_902702965.1 Spirometra erinaceieuropaei
AGTAGTAGTAGTAGTAGTAGTAGTAGTAGTAGTAGTAGTAGTAGTAGTAGTAGTAGTAGTAGTAGTAGTAGTAGTAGTAGTAGTAGTAGTAGTAGTAGTAGTAGTAGTAGTAGTAGTAGTAGTAGTAGTAGTAGTAGTAGCAGTAGTAGTAGCAGCATTAATGGAAGAAGTGGCGGTTGCCACGACGACAGTGTGAATTCATCCTTGGGGATTGATAATACAACACTGCCAATCACCATTATTCTGTGTTATTTTATTAGTATAAGGGGTCAGGAGCGAAGCTTACCGTTAATGACAGTACGATTCCGTTTGGGAGAAGGAAGTCGTGCCGGAAAACCTCGGCATCAAATTCCTTTGCAGTTGGGGACATGCGTCAACGTAGTTAGTCGAAAGCCCTTGGAGAATATGTCAGCTGTAAGAAATGGAAAGTATTAGTGTCAAATGAGAACGAACAACGTGTGCAATTTTATCGTCAAAAGACCGGAATGGAGGGTAGGTTTCTGACAGCAGAGGCAATCGATCGTGAGACCTGGGAAAGTGTTTGATCGGAACTTTTTAACCTGTTAGAAAAGCTATCATGGGCTAATTTTAATGCAGGATGAAGCAGCGGCCTCTCGGAGAACACAGTACATTAAAACTATCAAACGAGATTGACGAAGAAGTCGCTATCTATGAATATACGCCTCCTAAACAGCGTTTGGTGCCGAGTTCTAGTGCCGTGACATATTAAGTCACGATGTAAACATACACAAAAGTCAACTGGTGTTGCTGAATGAAAGGGTTAAAAAATCAACAAAACTGAGATTTCACAGTTCCCAAATTAGTGTCACATGAGACCTGCAGCAGGCCTAAGCAGAAGAACTCTCGAAAATTACACAAGTGAAGAGTGTAGTGAAGAGTGTCCATACCTGTTAAGCATGAGAAAAAAAAAACAAATAAGTGGAGGCTCGTTTTAACGTTAAATAGGACAAAAGTCTGCCTGTATAAACTAATTCACGTTCAGTCATTTATTCATGCGTTGCATCTACGGAAGAGCGGCTAGTGCCCTTGAATCCGCCAGTATGAGTAAAAATAAAACTGCGAAAGCTAGAAATCAAAGTAAACGGCAATTGTTATAAAACTGTGACTACATAACTAACAATAGGTATACCTACCAGCCACGTATTTCTCAAGCCAATAACCGCCCAGTTTTATTGGTGCGTCTGGCACTACAACATCTTCGGACAGCCCGTTTCAGGCGATGACGGCTCTCTGCGGAAGGAATTGCTGACGGTGAGCAGGACGTCCGAAGGCTCCTAGGAGTTTGAAAGTGTTCAGGCGAAGAGTGCTGTACCTCGCAAATACAAACGTTTTCGAATCTCAGGGCCCAATCTAGTCTCCTAGCTGTCTGTTGCACCTGGATAACATAAATTTGGTCTTGCCTGTAGACTAAGCTGGGAAAGGTGAACGCAGTAATTTAGGGGCGCCATCCCTATATTCGCAAATGTCAATGAATGAACGGTCCGCATACATTTTATCAGAAAAAGCCCGCTAACTTGCTGTTTTGCAATAGTTTGAGAGATGAATTTATTTTGATTTTAATATGTATTGTTCACTGACATTCCCAAGTAGTCTTCACGAGACGATCTTTTAGCGAATATCAACGTCTCCATTTGCTGTCTTTGCCTGAGGCTTTGATATGACGGAGCTTCTGGCGCTAAACTTAATAAGCCATGCGGTAGGCGTCGTTGCGTTGATATCGGGTTCGTTATTATCAGGAAAAACATGCTGCAGATTTTCCATTATTTGTTCAAGGCAATCGTCCCAGGTATAAAATTCGCGAGGGGAGAGGGTGAACCACAATTACCCCTCCTTGGTGTGCTCGACAGAAAAAGACCTAACGATGACACCGACACAAGAGTTTAGAGGACGGCAATAGACACTAAACGGCAATAGACGCCACCTCAATTTTCACAGCTTCCGGCCAGTGGCTCACAGACTAACCCACAGTGCGCTTTCCAGACGATTCCAGACTCACTGTAGCAATCCGGGAGAAAAAACGCGCGAGGGTCGATGTCTGGAGAATAACTTGTACCGAATGCCTATCTCAAAGCGTCTATAAGGCGATGTCTACGTGTCCGCTCCCTGAAAACCAAATGGAAACATCGTCCTGGATAAGGCATGTTCTGCCATATGGAAAGGACCTTTCAGGGGCAGTGTGTACATTACTGAGGCTGAGTGATGGAATTTCACACCGGTTTAGACTTGCCATGAAAAATAGGGCCAACTAAACCATAGAGAACAGTTTGGTGTTATGTATCGTACCCCGTTCCTAAGGCGTCTTTGGAGTTACACAGCTTGGGCTAGATGCATACTAGGGTCTAGCATACACGAGCACAATCTGGCTGTGCGACGCACTGACGAGGTACTAGAAAAATCAATGGTTTAAATTCAGCCCGTGGATGCAGTGCAAACGGAAATAAAACATGATTACTTACATTTCCCCCTTCAATTCTGACATGAAGGTAATTTCTGTTGTATATGTCTTAACCTGTCCTAGATTTTAGAGAAAATTCAACACTAGTGTTTGCACCATCTAGTTTGCGGACATCGACATCTAGCTAATAGACATATCTCGATAAATGGATATCTGTTGGATATCATCTCGATGTAGTTGGCTAATAGGGCTAGCTCTAGTACACGCAATACAGTTGTTGTGCGTGCATCTGACACTTCGTAATATTTGGTCGTCATACATGTTAACAAAACGCAACCACAAAAGTAACCGAAGGAAAACACTATAATTTGTATCATAAAACTGAAATAGTTACACCGAAGCTTTTTCAAATAAACCTTTTCTCAAAGAGACTACCAACCCAAGGACCAAGTATGTTGCATGTGCAACTCAATGAACTATTTGGTGTGTCCGAAAGAAATTCAGACAAGGTGAAGAGGACAGGCATTTTTAGTTAAGTTTGCTTTAATTTCTTTGCAAATGTCCCCCTGAGCGACATTCAGCTTCCTTTGAGGCCACTGAGACTGAGCACCAAGCGGACGCGCCGACGGTAGAACCACGCGTGCCGGAACCCAGACAGTAGGAAAGATAAATCGGAGGAAGTCTTTCATGCATCTTTTGGTTTCCCCCCTTTACTCCTCGGCCCACAAACCGCAATCCATACCTCTCCTAGCACCCAGTTTAATAGACCGTCTGCTTTTGATGGCCCAGTTCTGATATTGTCTGTTTAAGCCTGTGTGGTTGAGCTTTCGAGATCTACATGCAAGGAAGAGTCGATATGAATATGATTACCGCAAAATCTGTAGCCGAACAGCGGCAATTACCTTCTAAGGACCTCAATCCAGGCGAGACTTAGCCGTCAGGTTACTCCAGTATTACATAATTATGGAAACTGGGAGGGCTATTTCTGGCATATAAGCGGTCGTCAACCCTCAAAAACAGAAGTTTAAATTTGGTTGGCTGACGACGGCTAACTAACCTAAAAGAGACTTCCCACTATCCCTTGTCTTTGTCGGCAATCTACCTCTGCTTACGAGGAAGCTATACCAAGCCTCAGAACACAGCTGGACAAGCATTTCCACTAACCCGATATATAAACGTATTTCCAAGTAACAAGCTATTATATTCGACGGACTTCAGATTTTGAATATACCAAGAGCATCGACTGACTACAAAATATATTTATACATTTCGTCGAAAGTCCACATATTTTTAGACTGAAGTAAGGTGCTTCTCATTATTCGTTTTCAGGAGACATCTCAGCTAATTTTATTGAGAGCAATGGGTGTAAGCCGTTGAGTACCCTATCTGAAACACTAAACTGGGTGCGGTGTTGTAGGTCTATGTACATGTTCGATTCATTACTGGAAACTTTCTTGTTCACTTGAACTCTTCTGTCCACCTGTTTCAATAACCGAAAAAATACACACAACTGGTTTCGGCTTGAGTTATTGCGTGCTAATTCGGCGTGGTGTCAATACTTCATTCATTTCACTTACGGGCCCTTATCCCTTTTTAGCTAATTCCCACGTGACATTTTTATTTCTCAAACATGTCTCGTCGGACGTAAATCCGCCTGAACAACAAACTGCAGCAACTGACTTTAGCTCGGAATATTCCGAACTTCATCTGGGTCATTCACTCCATGACGACTGATATTAGAGTAGGCCTCGTTTTCATGAGTCTGTATAATTATTTACATTTGCAGCTTTCCCATTTTTACTGTCATTTTGTCTGTAAGAAATACATCATTCCCCACCTAGAGTTAATTTTTTCTGTACCTATTTTTCGTTGTAGTTTTAATTTTCGTTTACACTACAGTGTACAGGGAAAACAGGCGAGTTAAAATAATTCAAGTGAGCCTATAGAAGTATGTCGAAGTGAGCGTGAGTCTCAGATGTTGTGCTCGAACGCCCACCTCTCTTGCTCATTTCTGAGCATAAATAAGTCAAGTTTCCTTTTAAATCTTTCAATCGATGGTGACATTACAACACCTGCGGAGAGGACATTCCATGCTTTGACCACCCTGACAAAAAAGGAGAACTTCCACACACCCAGTCTTGCCTACTGAATGCGCAATGTTAACGAGTGACCTCGGAGGTCGATCGCGATAGCAAATTCGAAAAAATTATTCCATGGCCAGACTGCAGTCCAACCCCTTAACTATGCTAAATGCTTCAAAAATATCTCCGCACAGTTGCCAACAACTCAAAGGAAGGGGGTTCCGGTTTATTATACGGATTGCATAAGGAAAGGAGCTCTGACCCCAAACCATTTTCGATTCTCTCCTTAGGACTCTCTCCAGCCTATTTTGACCTTGAACCGTCCATAGTCTGCAGGCTTGTATACTGCATTCCAAGTGCGGCCGCACCAAGTTCGCGGAGATTTCGCTAAAGATGCCTTCGACAAAATCCATAAATTCTCGGTTACTGGCGTACCTTACGGACAGTGGAACATACGCAGCTGTTTTCCTACTCCCAGAAATCTCAACGTCATCAGTAGACTTTGCTAAGGGATTTAATGCCTGTTCCTTGTACTTTTCATGAGTTACCCTTGCATTTTCTAGAAGACTGTTCTCGAGTTACCGAGGCGTTTTAATAAGCAGACCCCCCGTTCCTTTCTCTGTGTCTTGATGCAGTCTCGCTATTAGCTATTTGAACGGACAGAGTGTCAAAAGAAATGGCTTTTGCTGAAGCACCTAAAGTAACAAAAGGCAGGATGGAGAGAGAAGTTTTTTTACCGAAACATTCCTTTTTGTTGGTCCAAGTAGACCCTGGGGCTCCTGGGGAAACCCCAAATGAGAACATCAATCAGGAACTTTTGTCATTCAAAAATCCACTGAATGACACTCACGAGCGCGGTGAGGACACTAGAGGCAGTTTTAAAAAGGTGTAAAAGTGAGGCAGAAAAAATGCGAAGATTGGCGACAGAGAAATCATAAAAACGGAGCAGAGAGTTTTATGGATTGATCTAGTGAAATTGACAGTTACAATGCCAGTCATCAATGCCATCAAACACTCCTAGATTTGAAGGCGGTCAGGGAATTAAATATGGCATGCGCAATGTACAGCAATAATTGTCAGGTGCAAGAACCAACAAACAATTTACAGAGACCCAGAGAGCCGAAAAAACAATAATGATGTACAAAGCGTACATAGTCATTTCAACAAAGTAGATGGAATTAAACCGACTGTGGCTCATTTGCAAGCTGACTTCATAGCCCTAACTAAAACATGGTTAAATGAGCAGATACAGGAGCAGAAGTCATGCCGGACGGATTTCAGCTTATCCGTATGGATCGAGATAAGCGTAGGGGTGAGGGAATCGCGATATTCACGCAGGACGGTATTAGCTACGCCACGAATGGGTCCTCGCCAAAAGGGAACACCAGTTTCAAAATCCCTATCTGTAGATTGAAAGCACCAAACCAACCGGACCTCCATATTGCGTTGGTATGCAGACCCCAGGACATCCAAAAGATACGGATGATGCACTCATTACAGTGTTAAAGCAGATCAGCCAAAGCAGACAGGTAATAAAACTTGAACTTTTAACCCTCCAGACATCGACTGGGAATCGATGCACTGCATACGATCGGTGAAGTCATCCGAACGGGAGCTACTTCATTTGATCACTGGCGAATTCTTTACTCGACAGGTTCAAATGGACGGCCGATTCCGAAGTGGACACTGGTCAAGCTGTTTGGATCACAGCATTACTATGGACGAAGTCTGTGTCCTTGAAATGACTTCTAACGCACCTCTGGGCCGAAGTGATCACTCCATTCTTGCCTGGAAGCATAGTCCCTTTTCTGTACCCGAAATTTGAAAGATAGATGAGAGAAATGTATGGAAAAGAGATTATTTTAAAACGAAAGAACTGCTGAGTGAGACAGACTGGAAATCTGCATGCGTATCTGACACAAGTGCTGCCTGGCTTTTCTTAAAGAACTAAATTCGGTACTGGGTAGATAACCATTGCCCGCTTAAAAGGGACCGTGCGTCTCCCGACTAGAAAAGGGTGGCATCAAAAATAAAAAGAAACCCCAAAAGGAAACCGTGAAACTCATACTCCACATACCAACATTCCAAACACTTCTCAGAATTTAAGAAAAGGCGAAATAGGCGTCGGAGTCTTCTGAGGAGATAACAAGCAGCACTTGAGTCGAAAATATTCCAAGAAATACCGAAAAATCCAAAGAAGCTCTTGGCATACGTGAACAGGACAGAACACAATCGGGTCTCCATTCCTTGTCTAAGGAAATATCAGGGAAGCAATTTAACCGATAACTCAGATAAGACGAATCTCCTATCCGACTTCGTCATGTCCGCGTTTACCGAGAAGCCGCCTTCTAATGAGGAAGTACACTCTCAAATTGCCCCACCTGGAAATGCAATTAGCATAGTGACGTTTACAAACGACGCAGTAAGGAAAGCTCTGGGACAGCTATAACCCACTAAATTGTCTGATCCGGATGGCATAACCGCAAAAGTTCTGAATGAACTCGCAGGCCAACTAGCCTCCCCGCTCTCCAAGATCTTTCACAGTTTAATTTAGGCGGAGACTCTGCCCACTGACTGGAAGCTAGTCGACATAGGCCCCATGCATGAAAGGGAAGAGAGAACGTCGCCAAACATCTTCAGACCAGTGAGTATCACGAGCATTTGTTGCAAACTCGTGGAGAAGATAGTAAAAAAGGAATTGATGAGACATAGTCAGGAGAACGACTTGCTAAGTGCGCATCAACATGGATTTAGAGGTTGTCGATCCTGTCTCACTAACCTGCTCACATCAATAAAAGGTGGACGAAATTCCTAGAGATGGTCTTGTCAGTAGATGCAGTCTACATTGATTTTAGCAAAGCCTTTGACAGGAAGCAACATAGACGGCTCATAGCTAAAGTACGCCAAATGGGTGTGATTAATAACTTACACAAGTGGTCCGCTGACATCCTCACAGGCCGACGTTAACGTGTGTGCATCGGCGACGCCAAATCAGTGGGAAACCTTTCACGGTGGGGTTCCGCAGGGGAGCGTCCTCAGCCCCATTCCGTTTTTGATATGTGTGGACGATTGCCTAGCTTGCCTGACCTGCGAGGAGGTAATGTTCGCTGATGATCTGAAGAACTGGAGGCTGGATACCAGTGTCGCAACACTCAGATTCGCCGCGAATCTGAGTGTTGCGACATTAAAAATAAAGGCCTACTGATTAATATCAGTAGCCATGTTTGTTTAAAATACTGCCGTCTGGTGCTTTTCCTTTTGCATGCGCGTCCGTCGTGTCTTTCGGGGTATTGCTTGTGTTATTGGTGATACAATCACTCACCGCAATTTCCATTAGTATTATTCGTTGCAGAGGTGGCTGCCCCCCTACGTGTCTATATACGGAATTGGTAGTAACTTCCTGATGTCCGATTTCAGCGCCTTGCTAACAGTTGCACAGTCATTAACGTTATTGGAACTAGCAGTATTTCAGTCAGCGTTACCTATACAATTAAAGTTAGTAATGTAGTCGTGGTAATGTCAGTGGTAGTATACGAAGAAGTAGTAGTAGCAGTAGTAGTAGTAGTAGTAGTAGTAGTAGAAGTAGAAGTAGTAGTAGTAGTAGTAGTAGAAGTAGTAGTAGAAGTAGTAGTAGTAGCAGTAGTATTAGTAGTAGTAGTAGTAGTAGTAGTAGTGTTTGTAGTAGTATAAGTATTAGTAGTAGTAGTATTAGGTGTACTAGTGGCAGTAGCGGTAGTAGTAGTATTTGGAGTAGTAATGGTGGTAGAAGTAGTAGGAGTATTAGGAGTAGTACTGGTAGTATTATTATTTGTAGTAGTAGTAGTAGTAGATATTAGAAGAAATAGGAGTACTAGAAGAGGTAGTAATAGTAGTAGTAGTAGTAGCAGTAGTAGTAGTAGTAGTAGTAGTAGTAGTAGAATTAGTAGTAGTTGTAATAGTATTATTGGTAGTGGAAGTAGTAGTAGTAGTAGTAGTAGTAGTAGTAGTAGTAGTTGAATTAACAGTAGTAGTAGTAGCAGTATGAGCAGAAGCGATAATAGTAGTATTAGATGTAGTAGTGTTAGTAGCGGTAGAAGTAGTATTAGGAGGAGTACAGGTAGTATTAGTAGTAGAAGTAGTAGTACTAGTAGTAGCAGTAGAAGAAATAGGAGTAGTAATAGAGGTAGTAGCAGTAGTAGTAGAAGTTGATGTAGTAGAAGAAATAGCATTAGACTAAATAGGAGTAGTAGTAGAGGTAGTAGTATTAGTAGTAGTAGTAGTAGCAGTAGTAGTATTAGCAGCAGCAGAAGGAGCATTAGCAGTAGAAGTAGTATGAGCAGTAGCGCTAGTAGTAGTATTAGGTTTAGTAGTGGTAGTAGCGGTAGTAGTAGTATTAGGAGTAGTAATGGTAGTAATATCAGAAGTGGTGGTAGTAGTAGAAGTAGTAGTGCTATTAATAGTATTGTTAGTAGTAGTAGTAGTAGTAGAAGTAGTGGTAGTAGTAGTAATAGTAGTAGTCGTAGTAATAATAGTAGTAGTAGTGTTAGTCGTTCAAGTAGAATTAGGAGTAGCAAAGCGTTAGAAATAGTAGTCATAGTAGTAGTAGTAGTAGTAGTAGTAGTAGTAGTAGCGGTAGTAGTAGTATTAGGAGTAATAGTGGTAGTATTAGTAGTAGTAGTAGTAGCAGAAGTAGAAGAAATGGGACTAGTAGTTGAGGTAGTATTAGTAGTAGTAATAGTATTTGTAGCATTAGAACTAATAGGAGTAGTAGTAGAGGTAGTAGTAGTATTAGCAGTAGTAGTAGAAGAAGCCGTAGTTGTAGTAGTAGTATTAGACGTAGTAGTAGTAGCAGTAGTAGTAGTAGAAGTAGTGGTAGTATTAGTAGAAGTCGTAGTAGTAGAATTAGGAGTAGCAGTAGAGGTTGTCGTATTAGTAGTAGTAGCAGCAGTAGTAGTAGTACTAGTAGTAGTAGTAGTAGTAGTAGTAGAAGTCATAGCGGCGGTAGAAGTATTAGGAGTAGTAGTCGTAGTACTAGTAGTAGTGGAAGTAGTAGTAGTAGTAGTAGCAGTGGTGGTAGTAGTAGTAGTAGTCGTAGTAGTAGAATTATAAGTAGCAGTAGAGGTAGTAGTAGTAGTAGTATTAGTAGAAGCAGTAACGTTAGTAGTAGTATTAGGAGTAGTTGTGATATTATGATTATTCTTATTAGTAGTAGTTGAAGTAGTAGCAGTAGTATTAATTGCAGTATTCGTAGTAGTAGTATTAATAGTAGCAGTATTAGTAGTGGTAATTTTAGTAGTAGTAGTAATAGTAGTAGTAGTTGTAGTAGTAGTATAGGTAGTAGCGTTAGTCGAAGTATTACAATAAGTTGTAGTACCATTAATAAAATTGGTAGTATTTGTGACATCAGCGTGGTGGCATTACTAGCGGGGTTAGATGTTGTAAAAGCAGTAGTAGTAGGAGCTTTTATAGTAGTAGTAGTAGTAGTAATAGTAATAGTAGTAGCAATAATAGCAGCATTATTAATAGTAGTAAAAGTGGTAGCAGTATTAGTGGCGGTGGTGGTAGTAGTAGTACTGTCGTTGGCAGGAGAATTAGTAGTAGTATTAGCAGAATTAATACTAGTAGAATCAGTATTAGTAACAGTTGTAGTAGAAGTAGTAGAAGTAGTGTTTGTAGTAGTATAAGTATTAGTAGTATTAGTGATAGTAGTAGTAGTGTTCGTAGTAATAGTAGTAGTAGTAGTAGTAGTAGAAATAGTAGTTGTAGTACTAGTAGTAGTAGTATTAGTAGTAGTAATAGTAGTAGAAGTAGTGGCGGTAATAGTAGTATTAGGTGTTGTAGTGGCAGTAGTGGTAGTAGTAGTAGACGTAGTAGAAGTTGTAGTAGCAGCAGAAGCGGTATTCGGAGTAGTAGTAGTAGTAGTAGTAGTAGTAGTAGTAGTTGTAGAACTCGTAGTTGTAGAATTAGGAGTAGCAGTATAGTTAGTAGTAGAAGTAGAAGTATCAGTACTAGGATTATTAGTGGAAGCAGTAGCGGTAGTAGTAGTATTAGGATAAGTAGTTTTATTTGCGGTAGTAGTAGTATTAGGAGTAGTATTGGTACTATTATTAGTGGTAGTAGCAGTAGTAGTGGTAGTAGTAGTAGAAGTACACAAGGAAGGCCTAGCGGTTGAGGTAGTATTAGTAATAGTAGTAGCTGCAGTAGTAGTAGTAGTAGTAGTAGTAGTATAAGTAGTAGACGCAGAAGTAGTAGTAGTAGTAGTAGTAGTAGGAGAATTAGTAATAGTAGTAGCGGTAGTAGTAGCAGTAGTAGTACAAGTATTAGTATTAGTAGTAGTAGAAGAAGCAGTACAGGTAGTAGTAGTATTAGGAGTAGTAGTGGCAGAATTAGTAGTAGCAGAAGTAGTAGCAGTATTTGTAGACGTAGTAGAAATAGCTGTAATAGTAGTTGTAGCATTAGTATTAATAGTTGTATCAGTTGTAGTAGTAGTACTAGTAGAAATAGTAGAAGTAGTAATAGTTGTAGTAGATGTAGTAATAGTAGTATCAGAAGCAGTAGCGGTAGAAGATCTATTGGGAGTCGTAGCGGTAGTAGTAGTATTAGCAGTAGTAGTGGCTGTATTAGTAGTAGTAGTAGTAGTAGTAGTAGTAGTAGTAGTAGTAGTAGTAGTAGTGGAAGTAAAAGTAGTAGAATTAGTAGAAGTAGTATTAGTAGAAGTAGTAGTAGTACTAGTTGCAGTAGTATTAGTAGTAGGAGTAGTAGAAGAATAAACAGAAGCGGTAGTAGCAGTATTAGGTGTACTAGTGGTAGTAGAGTTAGAAGTAGTATTTGGATTATTAGTGGTAGTAGCGGTAGTAGTAGTATTTGGAGTAGTAATGGTGGTAGAAATAGTAGGAGTATTAGGAGTAGTACTGGTAGTATTATTATTTGTGGTAGTTGTAGTAGTAGACAGTAGAAGAATTTGGAGTACTTGTAGAGGTAGTAGTAGTAGTAGAAGTATTAGTAGTAGTATTAGTAGTAGTAGTAGCAGTAGTAGTATTAGTAGTCGTAGTAGTAGTAGAATTGGTAGTAGTTTTAATAATAGTATTGGTAGTAGTTGTAGTAGTGGTAGAAATATTAGTAGTTGAAGTAGCAGTAGTAGTAGTGGTAGTAGTATGAGCAGAGGCGATATTAGTAGTAATAGGTGTAGTAGTGTTTGTAGCGGTAGTAGTAATATTAGGAGGAGTAGTGCTAGTATTAGTAGTAGAAGTAGTAGTACTAGTAGTAGCAGTAGAAGAAATAGTAGTAGTAATAGAGGTAGTAGTAGTAGTAGTAGTAGCAGTAGTAGTTTTAGCAGCATAGTAGTTGTAGTATTAGTAGTAGTAGTTGGGGTGGAAGCATTATTCGGATTAGTAGTAGTAGTAGTAGTATTAGAAGCAGTAGCTGTAGTAGTAGTATTAGGTTTAGTATTGCCAGTATTGGTAGAAGTACTAGAAGAGGTAGTAGTAGTGGTATTAGTAGTAGTAGTAGTAGTAGTAGTAGTAGTAGTAGTACCAGCAGAAGCATTCGGAGTAATAGTAGAATTAGTAGTAGTAGTAGTAGTAGTAGTAGCAGTATTAGTATTTGTACTCGTAGAATTAGAATTAGGATTAGCAGTATAGTTATAAGTAGAAGTAGTAGTGGCATTAGCAATAATAGTTGTAGAAGCAGTAGCGTTTGTGGTAGTGTTAGGAGTAGTAGTGGTAGTAGCGGTACTAGTAGTATTAGGAGTAGTAGTGGTAGTATTTGTAGTAGCAGAAGTAGCAGAAGTAGAAGAAATTGGACTAGTATTTGAGGTAGTAGTAATAATAGTAGTAGAAGTAGCATTAGAACTAATAGGAGTATTAGTAGACGTAGTAGTATTAGAAGTAGTAGTAGACGTAGCCGTAGTAGTAGTAGTATTAAAAGTGGTAGGATTAGTAACAGCAGTAGTAGTAGTAGTAGTCGTAGTAGTAGAATTAGGAGTAGCAGTAGAGGTTGTCGTATTTGTAGTAGTAGCAGCAGTATTAGTAGTAATAGTAGAAGTAGTAGACGCCGTAGCGTTGGTGGATGTATTAGGAGTAGTAGTCGTAGTACTAGTAGCAGTGGTAGTGGTAGTAGTAGTAGTAGTAGTAGCAGTGGTAGTAGTAGTAGTAGTCGTAGTATTAGAATTATAAGTAGCAGTAGAGGTAGTAGTAGTAGTAGTAGTAGTAGTAGCAGCAGTAGAAGCCGTGGCGGTGGTAGAAGTATTACGAGAATTAAACGTAGCACTAGTAGTAGTGGTGGTAGTAGTAGTAGTAGTATTAGTAGTTGTGGTAAAGTTAGTAGATATCGTAGTAGTAGTAGTAGTATTAGTAGTAGTAGTAGCATTGGTAGTAGTAGTAGTCGTAGTAGTAGTAGAATTATAATTAACAGTAGAGTTAGTAGTAGTTTTAGTAGTAGTAGTAGTAGTAGTATTAGTAGTAGTAGTAGTAGTAGTATAAGTAGAAGCAGTAACGTTAGTAGTAGTATTAGGAGTAGTTGTGGTATTAGTATTAGTAGTATTAGTAGTAGTAGTAGTATGAATTGCAGTATTCGGAGTAGTAGTATTATTAGTAGTAGTAGAAGTAGCCGTGGTAATTTTAGTGGTTGTAGTAGTAGTAGTATTAGTAGTAGTAGTAGTATAGGTATTAGCGTTAGTCGATGTATTACAATAAGTTGTAGTACCATTAATAATATAGGCAGTTTTGGTGACATCATCGTGGTGGCATTACTAGCGGCGTTCGATGTAGTAAGAGCAATAGTAGTGGGAGCATTAGCAGTAGTATTAGTAATAGTAATAGTAGTAGCAATAATAGAAGCATTATTAAAAGTAGTAATAGTGGTAGCAGTATTAGTGGCGGTGGTGTTAGTAGTAGTACTGTCGTTGGCAGTGGAATTATTAGTAGTAGTAGTAGTAGCAGAATTAATACTAGTAGAATAAGTATTAGTAACAGTTGTAGTAGAAGTTGTAGTAGTAGTGTTTGTAGTAGTATAAGTAGTAGTACTATTAGTGTTAGTAGTAGTAGTGTTCGTAGTAGTAGTAGAAATAGTCGTAGTAGTAGTAGTAGTAGTAGTAGATGTAGTAGCATTAGGAGTAATATCAGCAGTATTAAGGTCGGAATTGTTGTAATAGTAGTAGTGTGGGCGGTAGAAGTAGTAGTTTTGTTGGTAGTAGTAGTAGTACTGGCGGTGGCAGTAGTGGTAGTAGTAGTTGTATTAATAGTAGCGGAATTAATACTAGTAGAATCAGTGGAAGCATTAGTAGTAGTAGCAGTAGTAGTAGTGTTAGAAGTAATATAAGTAGTAGTACAAGTATTAGGGTAAGTAGAATTAGTAGTACTAGTATTAGTAGCAGTAGTATTAGTAGTAGTATTAGTGGCAGTATTATTCGTAGTATTAGTAGTAGCATAATTAACAGTGATATTAGTATTAGTATTTGTTTTATTCTTAATAGTATCAGTAGTAGGCGTAGTATTAGTAGTTTTGGTATTATTGCTACTCGTATGCGGTTGGTTGTATTAGTAGCAGTAGGAGATGTAATAGCAATAATATTAGTCGTGGTAGTAGTAGAAGTATTAGTAGTATCCTTAGTAGTAGTAATGGTAATAGTGGCAGATGTAGTATGGTGGTGGTGGCAGCAGTTGTAGTAGCGGTATTAGTTGAAGTACAATTAGTAGTAGTATTAGTAATAGTAGTAGTATTTGTCGTAGTATGAGCAGTAACAGTGGTAGTAATTTTAGTTTTAGTAATGGTAGTAGGATTAGTGGTACTAGTACGTTTGTGGGGGCAGCCGTATTAGTAGCGGCGGTAGTAGCATTAATTGTAGTACTAGTACTAGTATTAGTGGTAGTAATGCTAGTAGAAGTAATGTTAGATGTCGTAGTAGTATTAGTAGTATTAGTTGTAGTAGTACTAGAAATTGTAGTGGTAGTAGTAGCAGTAGTTGTTGTGCTGTTGGTAGTAGTAGTTTAGTAGTATTAGTATTAGTAGTATTAGTAGTAGTAGAAAATGTACGAAAGTGGTAGTAGCAATAGTAGTAATAGCGGTATTAATAGGAGTATTAACGGTAGAAGTAGACGCATTTGTATTAGTAGCTGATAGAATAGAATTAGTAGTAGTAGTAGTAGTAGTAATAGTAGTAGTCGTAGTAGTAGTAGAATTAGTATTAGCGGTGGTAGTTGTAGTTGTAGCAGTATAAGTAGTAGTATTAATAAGAGTAGAGGCAGTAATACAGGTGCTGGTAGTAGTAGTAGTAGTAAATGTTGTAGTAGTGTTGGTCGTTATAATTGTATTATTAATAGTAATAGTAGCGGTGGTTGTAGCAGTAGTATTAGTGGTAGTATTATTAGTGGTAATATTACGGTGGTGGTGGCAGCAGTAGTAGTATTATTATTATTAGTATTAGTAGTATTAGCAGCAGTAGTAGTAGTAATATTAGTAGTGGTTTCAGTAGTAGTAGTAGTCTTAGTCGTAGTAATACAAATATTATTATTTCCATTATTATTGTTGGTAGTCGTGGTGTCATCAGCTAAGTGGAATTATTAGCATGGGGTAGCAGTATTACTAGCAGTATAAGCAGTAGAAGTACTAGTAGTAGTAGTATAAGAAGTAGTAGTAGAAGTAGTAGTAGTAGTATTTGTAGTAGTATTAATAGTAGTTGTAGTAATAACAGCGGTAGTAAATTCAGTAATATTTATAGTAGAGTTATTAGTAGTAATGGTGGTGTTAGTGGAAGCAGTGGTGGATTTAGTAGTAATAGTAGTAGTAGTAGTAGTAGAAGTAGCAGAATTATACTAGAAGTAGATGTAGTAGAAGTAGAACTATTATTATTAGTAGTAGTGTTAGTAGCAGTAGTAGTAGTAGTATAATTAGTGGTAGTAGTAGTAGTAGCAGTGGTGGTGGTGGAAGTAGAAGTAGTGGTGGTAACTGCAGTGGCAGTAGCCGTGTTATTAGTAGTTGTAGTAGTAGTAGTAGTAGTAGTAGTAGTTGTTGTTGTATTAGTAGTAGTAGTAGTAGTAGTAGTAGTAGTAGTAGTTGCAGTAATGGTAGTGGAATGGTGGTGGTGGTGGTTGTGGTGGTGGTGGTGGTGGTGGCAGCAGTAGCAGTAGCGGTGGTAGTTGTAGTAGTAGTAGTAGTAGTAGTAGTAGTAGTAAGAGTAGTAGTAGTAATAGTATTAGTAGTAGTAGTAGAAGTAGTAGTAGTATTAGTAGTAGTAGTGGTAGTAATGGCAGTAGTATTGGTTGTATTAGCAGCTGAATTCGTACTAGTATTCATGGTATTAGTAGTGGTATTAATAGTAGTAGTAGTAGTAGTAGAATTAGTAGTAGCAGTAGCCGTATGGAGGTCATTGCATTAGTAGCAGTAACAGTAGTAATTGTACTATTATTAGTAGTAGCGGTGGTAGTAGTAGTAGAAGTGGTACTAGTGGTTGTAGTATTATTATTGTTTTTAGTAGCAGTAGTAGTGATGCTTGCATAAAAATTGTAGTAGTAGAAGTAGTAGTAGTAGCTGTAGTAGTATTAGTAGTATTATTTGTAGTAGTTTTAGCAGTAGTAGTAGTAGTAGTAGTAGTAGTAGTAGGATTACCATTGCTGCTGATAGTAGTTTTAGTAGTAGTAGTAGTAATTCTAGTGGTAGCAGTAGTAGTATTAGTGTTAGTAGTAGTAATAGTAGTAGTGGTTGTGTTTGTAGTGTTATTTGCAAGAATATGGCGGTGGCAGCAGCGGTAGTAGTAGCAGTATTTGTAGTGGTAGAAGTACCAGTAGTATTATTAGCAGTAGTATTAGTAGTGTTAGTTGTAGCAATGGTAGTGGTGCTGGTAGTAGTATTATCAGTATTAGTGTTGTTGGTTGTAGTAGTAGTGGACGTGGCAGCAGTGGTTTTGATACAGTAGTAGCAGTAGTATATGTATAAGTAGTAGTTGTAATAGTAGTAGTGTGAGTAGTAGTAGTGGTATTAATAGTAGAAGTAATTTATGAATTAATATTAGTAATATTGGTAGTGGCAGCCGCAGTTGCATTAGTATTATAGTAGTAGTAGT
>CACRXP010000495.1:109268-119413 GCA_902702965.1 Spirometra erinaceieuropaei
CGGGGTGGGGGAGGGGAGCATGCAGGCACGCGACACCGAGTGCGGCTGTGGGAACAGTTGTCGCAGCATTACGAACACTTCGAGGTCACGCAGGGTCGGACATGAAGACCCTTGAGTGGGTGTCTGCATTTGGACCTTACCTACCCATGCCTTTTCGTGCCAGCGCTTTGCGACCGCGAGAACAAAGAATACGGGTGGTCGGGGTGGCCGCCGCATGTCTGCAGGCACTTAGTGGATAGCGAGGACTGTACACTGTTCACTGACGGCATTCATAGGCACATGCCATCTGTGGACGCAACCTCACTACCTAGGCGGAAATGTCGCTGACGTAAATTAAACACGTTGCGCTAGACATACTTAATTTGGACGGATGTGTGACTTGAAATTTAGTTCTGGGTTCAATATTTCGATTTCGAACGTCACATTATTCTCTTACCAGTGAACAGGCAGTTTCCCTGCGATCGGCAAAGGCATTCACAGGAAGAAAATGACTAGTTGTTTTAGTTTTAATCTGAAAAATTATCCCTCGCGACAACAATATCCGTTATTTTTCCACTTGTTGGGTTACTTTTCGCAATATTCACAGTTGACCTTTGACGACAGTAAGAGTTGTCGTAGCCGTAGAAGGGAATTACACAACGCCATCAGGCGTTCTGCAGAATGATTAGTCGACGTAAACTTCGGTACACAAGCTACCTAATGCACACTCGCGGTAGCATTATTGGTAATCCTAGACTTAGCAGTCCCCATAGCCTACGTGGTACTTGTGCTAGCACGGCACCAACAACAGCAGAATCTGCATTGTCATATCTTAAACTGGTTGTGCTCGTAACATCTTGTGCTAGTGTTATCGGTACTACCTGCGTATACGAAAATTGCCGATTGATGGACTGCCTTTCCATATGCAGACAACTGCCTTGCCGTGTTACTCCGATTGTTAGCCAAGTACACAAACTTTACCTTTACGGGGGTTTACGCAGCAGACATACGTTTTCGCGTGGGGACTAGCATAGTACGTTTTACAGAAGCGGCAGTACCGGCATTGCCTTAAATCCGGTAGGACTTGCAGTAGGCTTGTTCCACGCAGGCAGTTCAATGGTGGCCGTAAAGCCTCGTTTCCACAACTGGCAGCAGCCCAGACGTAACCCAGCACTTCCACACGTCATTCGCGTTGGCGTATTACTAGCTAATTCATTCCTTTACTACTAGCAGTATCAGTCTTAACCGTTACTTCTGCTATCTGCTGTTCGGCAGATAAAGGTAGCAGTGACATACTTAGTACTATCGGTCAGCGATATGAGTCAGTGTGCTAAGTCTACAAATGTTAACTGGATTTCTGAAAGGTGTTTTCGTTTCGAAAAGACTACTTAGGTAAGGTTTTGCACCTAATGATCTCGCAGCTTAATCATATAATAATTCATTTACCGCAGGACGCTGGCTTTCAAAGGAACATCTTTCCGGCCGCAAGCAACACCGGCCTTTCGCAAACAATGACTATTTATCTAGTATGATTTTTTTCGTAGACTTTAGAGCGCCTTGCAAATTAAATTCCATGTCATGGGAAGCACGCATGTACTTATTCTTTCTTTCACTCATTCAGTAGAAAATTACGTCTTCTTTAAATTTCATACTCAAAGGAAGGGTATCATTTGGTTTTCTAAACATCTTCCAATTGCCGATTAACTTTGAGTCCTACCTGCGGTTACGCAGCATTCAAGGTTTAGAACCTACACATCATACATTTTCTGCGTGAGGAATATCATACATTAAGAGGAAACCATAAGGGGTTCATTAAATCTTGCAGGGAATTCGAGTTATATCGTAAACTTTACCAGCAACATCACTAACTACAGGAGTATAATGTTTTATGGACGGTCATTTCACGGAATTAAAACGTCTCGTGACATTGGGTAGATAAAAATACGCAGCTCGTGGCCCGCTATACTACTCGTAAGTAACCACATTAATAGTAAACTTCGTCCTTTTCGTTTGCTATCTCCTTTTACGACACTGCCGACCACTTATTAGTTCTTTGCCTGCAGAGGTAGCGCTCTCTTATTTAGTATGGGTCTTCCAGTCCGTACGATGAAGGCGAGTAGTATAACCAATCTAATGAACTCATGCAGTTGTCTAAGCAGCAGACATTTTCTTAGACTTCCTGCTCATATAAGTAATAACTGAGACAATTAGTTGCAAGGCAGACTACTTGCGTTTTCCGGGTCTATTACTCATGTTATCTGTTCGCTCACTCCTTCCCTTCCCCACCGGTTCCAGCCTGCATGAGTACCCGATAACGTACACACCTGTGGGTGCGTCGAGTATTTATAAATGACGATGCATGCTTTGAAATACTCCTTAACGTACTCGGGACTTACTTTCATAACAGACCACACTGTGTTACCTAAGCAAACGTTTTACTGTCAATGGCACGGTTTACTATGGTGGCCTTCTTAGTGACTTCGTGTACGTAATCTACCAATGGCATTATTATTAAGAGGCTCTCTGTTGAATAATCCATTCACATGTTCAAATACCGGTTCACCTGAGTTAACCGATATGTCATGGGATTGTTCTACGCTTTAACTAATATTACAGCTTTACCTAAAGTAGGTGGACAAACTCAAGAAAAGTCAACCGAATTTCTGAAATGCTTCTTCGTTTCGAACAGATCACTTAGGCAGGGTAGCAAAATTAATGATCTTGCAGTGTAAATCTATAGTGATTCAGTTACCACGGGATGTCGGTTTTTGAAGGAACTTCTTTTTGGCCGCTTGCAAAACCCACACTCTGTGGAAAATGACTACTTAGGTAGTGTGAATTTTTCTCATTCGTGTTCGATACCGTTAAAAATGCACTTATATTTCATGGAAAATGTGCATAAACGTAGTCATTTTTTTTATTTCCTGGATAGAAAATTGCATCATCTTCCTAATTTTAAACTCAAAGGACGGCTTTAATTCAGTTTTCGAAGAGTTTTCCAATTCCCGCATAATTTCGAACCTGACCTGCAGTTAAACTTACATTTAGACTTCAGAAACTCGGGCCATATATTTTCCGCGTACGGAAAACCTTCCGGTATTCAGAGGAGACCATAGGCGGTCCACAGAATTCAGCAGTGGATTTGAACCATATTGTAAATTTTACAAGCAACATCAGCAACTACAGAGACTCGGTGTTTTATGAATGGGCATTCCACGGTTATTAAAAAATGTCATAATTAGGAACTTTTTCCAACCGAATTTGAGTGTAAAATTGGACAAAGACGTAATTTTGTACCTAATGGGCAACAAATGCATATTTTTATGCATGTTTTCCATGAAATATAATTGATTCAATACGAAAAATTCATGCTACTACATCAGTCGGTTACTTCATTAACCAGTGTGTCGGCAGGTTAGGACAGAGCGTGATCATCTTCTTAAAATGCCCACATTTCACAGTCTCCGCTAACCCTAACCTAGGGTTCGATATGCCTCCCCATACAGCATACTATATACTGCATTTCTGTCCTACCTGTTCATAGGCACACCATAATTAGCGAACTTGCTTTACCTAATCAACCGCTTTTCGTCCCTGCTCGACCTACCGCCATGGAAGTCGTATGCGTACGCTAACGGCGCCATGGCATCCATTGGCCATACCTACTATCGCGCACTCGATGCCTCCCTGCTGTTGCCTTTTTCAGAGAAAACGGCAAACCCTGCGCCATTAATTTCCTCCCGCCCAGCGCGCAAAACATATGCACTCCCACCAGCCCATTGGTCAAGCCTCTGGCCTCTACGGCTTCCGTTCTAACCCGGCCAATAGGGTTAACGCACGACGTCCTAGGTCCCCTCCCGGCTTCCCATAGGCTGCTTTTTCAGCGTGAGGGTCATATATGAGGTTCGTTTGATGCATTAAAACAAATTTTGGCGTAAATGTAATTTTTTAATTATCGCGCACTATATTACTTGCTGTTTGGCACGTTTTAGAGGCCCCACCCGTACAACCCCTCCTAACACCATTCCCGTAAGACAGGTGGACGGGAGGAAAAGTTTTCTTCACTGTTGCGACACTGTATTCGCGCCGAACTGGAGTTCGAGTTAAAAGTCAGAGAACGCTAAACTTGCAAACCGACTGAAATCAACCGCAGCACTGTCGTTATCAGACTAAGGTCTAGTTGCAGAAAGGACTTGAGATCCCAATATCAGCATTCTATTGGAGGTCACGAACTCGAGCTTGTAGACGAAGTAAAGGACCCAGGTGTATGGATGACATCTACACTTAAGGCCTCGTCTCATTGCGACAAATACTGAAAAGGCTATGGATATCCTGGGAGCGATCAGGAGATCCTTCCTTAACTTAGACGAACAGATTTTTGGTCGACTGTTTAGGATATTTACCCGACCGATTTTTGAATATGGTATTCAGGCATGGCGCTCCTGGATGAAGCAAGATTGCACTCTGTTGGAGAAGGCGCACCGCAGAGCGAATAAACTAGTCGGCGGGCTGAAGAGCCTACCTTATGAGGAACAGCTAGAAAGGCTCAAACCCTTTCCTCTCTCTTATAGGCAATACAGAGGGACATAACCATGATCTTCACACTCGTCAGAGGAGTGGACTGTGGACTTAGATTGGCAGATTTTTTGAACTAGCACATACGACAAATCTGCGAGGCCACTAATGTAAATTGAAGACAGGGTACGCCAAACTTGATGAACGGACCAGCTTATTCTCTCGTCAGGTGATGAAGATTGGAACAAACTACTTAATTCACTTGTTCTATCGGACAGCAATCAGACATTTAATCGAGGACTTGATTACATTTTGTATGATGTCCATATATTTGTTTGACAAGAACTGATAATATGTGTCGCATATCTACATGCATATGTGCAGGTTTTTTCCGTCTTTGTCTGTAAATAGGGTTTTTAAAGGCTCAGCCTATGTCCCTTGTATATACTAAATTATACTAAAGTTACAAATTTCTACAAACGGTCGAGAAGCCAGATCAGATGTTGGAAATATCTCTCAGGATCCCGATTAGCGACTAGGACTTGTGATTATGGCATGGTCAGCGCTAGGATAGACGAAAAGTAGTGCACGTAAGACACCGTCAATGAAATGCCCCAATATCTATGGAGTAATCCGGAGAGGAAATGTCATGCGAAGGATTTCGAACAAGCCAAAGGGAGTCGGCACAGCCCTTTGTGGGACGTCCACAGGCACACTGGGGATTTAATGAAAAGCCCGCTCTAAGCCAATCTTCGAGAAAATGATTTAGTCAAAGAGAGCTCCGACAAAGTTCCGACGATGCGCGACCGGGTACCGACCTGACACTGTGATATGATTCAAGGCCCTGTAATCGGTACCAGCACGCCAATCATTCATCTACGCCTTGGAGACCATGTGCACTAGAGATGCCCAGGGACTGTCAAGTTACCTAATGTTGAGAGTGCCTATGCTCCCATAAACAAGAGCCAGCCAATCACGGGAGGCCACGTGCGTTTTCTCTACTGTACTGTCATCTTAATCGTGGCGCCTCTCCATCGGCTTTTCCTCTCGGGCCTGATCGATCTGCATATTCGGATAATCGACCGGCTCGTCTGGAATGTTCTTCTCGAAGGGCATTGGGCCGAATACCGGCGAAGCACAGTAGGGCGTTTTAAATATGCGTTACATCCAGTTAAGTTTGACTTGCAATTTCCTAATACACATTTTCGTGGCCGGTCGCGTTCTCCTTCTCTGTCGCGTTGGTATTGGGAACAAGGGTCGAGTGCGTATACGCTCCACGGGATTTCAAGTACCAGACGGGTCATAACAGTTGAATCCACAGCCACCACGAAGATACGGGGAAATAGTCACCTGAAACCAATATGCAGGGAGCAGAAGTGGGATCCACAGGTGACCTCTAGGGAAGAATCGACGGCCTGGAGGAAAAGATCAGGATTTTGGCAACGTCGGTCGGCAGCCGCAGATTGAAGTACGGTGATTTGAGCGCCGGTGTCGACAAGGAATCACTTGCCACCCTCTTTGTTGCTGACGTAAAGGGCGGAAACGATATGGTTACTATAAAGATTGGCCGCTTTTACTTTCCGGCCTGCGCGTTCCCCTGGGCAGAGCGAAAAACGGGATAAAACACATCAATTGTTTTTGGAGCCAAAGTTCGTATGGCACCAGAAAACATCGGTGGTCAGAGGTCAAGAATGAAATCGTCGACGACTGGATGATTGACGATAGGTTGAGCGTGTGAGCCGGGGTTTCAAAGAGGCCACCTCGATCTCCATGGCCGCCATTTGTCTCTCAAACTGATCACCTTTCGTCGACAATGACGAAATGGCATGCAGGACGGTGGAAGGCGGCTGCAACTGCTGCACTTCCATCATCCGGCCCGCCATCCCGGCCAGCCGTGAAGCAGAGGGATCTTCTGGACCGGCTGTCACGATTGATTCGTCGTCCGTTAGCAGACGTTCAAGAAATATCTCTGTGGCCAGTTTCTCCCCAATCTGCATGTCCTCAAGAAGAGAGCGTACGGGACAAAGAATAGCTGAAGGCCTCCACCCACACGAGCGATTCCCTCTGATGAACTGGTGATAGCAGTATAGATCAGACACGGCCTTAAGTCAGAGGAGCTTCCCCTTTAGTTTGGACCACGGAGCCCCTGAGACTGGACGGGGACATCAGATAATAGGTAGGAGTCAGGCAGTGTGAGCAAGATATAGAAGAAATCTCAATCGGCGCCCACAAAAAGGACGTATGTTCGTGGAGAAAGTGCAAAAAATAAAATAAGTTCCAATTTATCCCGATAGTGCGGGAAAAAGGAGCGAAATTTCCGTTCATGTCGGGGTTTCTAATGCTGAGAACGTACTCACGACTAGCAACTTGTATGTAATTAGTCCTAGCCGTTAGTCCCATGCATCAATCCGACTAATGACCCCGGTGAAAAAGCCAGGGTCCGACGACCTGTTATCCAAGTGCAGGTGTGATGCGCGCCTCTACACCACGTTGTTCCCGGTTGCCTTAAATCAAACAACACCGTTAAAGAAAAGTGGCCAGACTCTTAGAGGTCAATTTGCCTGCCAGCTCGGCGCCGGTGCAAACATTACCGAGATGAAGGAAACTTATCACAGTAAACACGTAATGCCACTTGAAAATTTTAACTCGCCAAAAGTCAAGTAGAAACTGGCGCACTGAATCAAGCCAAATACGTCTTAATTTGGTTTCCGGTGATTTTGTTACCCAGTATGCTAAAACAGTCAAGAGATTCTGTAATGGATAGCAGCCGATTTGTTAGAAGCTCATCGTAGTCATTTTTCTAAGCCTAAAATTTGAGTGGGCAAGGAAAAACTGTATGGGAAGGGAGTTGTTTCCAAACAAACAACTGACTGAAGGAAGTGAACGTTAACTTAACACAAGTACTTGATCCAAACTCAATTCAGCTTGTGCTAGAGAGCTGTTGCTCACTTAGGAGGAAATCTAAAGTCTGCTGTGCCGAGTAGGTGACGTTGGAAATAAAGAACGAAAATAAGACTCTGGAAAAATTATGCCACATGCCAGCAACAGAAGCATCTAAGCGGTTTTAAAAAAAAACAGAGAAACATGTGTCGGAATCTGCTGAAGAGGGAAAGACGGGCATTTAAGTCAAAAATAGTCAAACGAATATCAGAAAATCATAAAATTCCTTGCCTATGTATATAGGGTAATACACAACCTGGACCATATTCGCTGTCGACAGAATTGCTATAGAAATAAATTGCCTGTAAGCCCCAACGAGACAAATCTTTGAACTGATTCCTTCATATCCGTGTATAACGAAGAGCCGGCTATCGACGACAGACTACAATTTCCAATAACCAAACCTAGCGATAATTTCTGTACAATGACCCTCACAATAGACACGGTTAGGAAAACGTTAAGTTAATTACAGCTAGCTAAATCGACTTGTCCGTCTGCGCATTCGCAGAAGCCGTGAACAAGCTCGCATACCAAGTGGTCTTTCCGCTCTGCAGGGTTTTCGAAACTTTGATGGAGGCCGGGAACAGCCTAGTGACTGGAAGCAAGCCAACATCAGCCTCCCAACTAGTTTCGGACCAGTGAGTCTCAAAAGTTGCCGTTACAACCTGATGGAGAAGACAGTAAAAACGGAGTTAGTGCGGCATTTTGAGGAAAACAACTTGCCAAGTGTTATTCAGCATATATTTTGTAGGAATCGGCCCTGCCTAAGAAGCCTGCTTATATCTACGGCGAACTGGACGAAATAAACTGCCATGGGTTTATCAGTAGAAGTAGTGCGCACTCATTTCAGAAAGGCTTTAATAGTGTTCCACACAGACAGCTGACATTTAGATTACCTCAAGTTGTTGTGAATGGGAATGATAGTAATTTTTATTCGAGACCCGGTGAGGTCAGTTCATAGCAAGTAAAAATAACCTTTACATGAATTTTGGAATTTGAGAACAGGTAAACAGAATCTACACAATACTTAATTCATAGTTATTGAATAAGTAGTACGTTACGAATAATGATGAACGAGCAGTGAAAAAACTCCTAACATATAAACAAAATGAGTAGGACTGGATTAACACTATGGGAGAAAAAACTCTAGGAAGCGATACTACACACAAAAGGAAATGTGAGCGGATACGAAAATTTAATGGCGGCGTCCTATATTCCTAGTGGCCGTTTCTCGGTGTCATAAAGAAAGTTGACCGGGAAGGATGAGGAAAATAAAAGTTTAATGGAGTCAGTATTCAGATAAGGGCGTAGCCTTCTCTCAAACTTGTGTAGATTATCTGAAGATTTTATATTTCTTGAAAGGCTATTCCAAAGGAAAGTATACCTGGAAGCGAAAAAAGAGAGCGCTTAGAGGTGGAGGAAGCAGGAGGAGGTATAATCAAGGAAGAGTTGTGAAGATTGTATGGGCGACTACCAGGGATAAGTGCTGAAATCCGAGAGAGATTTGAACATTTATAAATGAGAAAGAGGAGACAGAAGCCTGTTTCTAGTATTCGCACCCAAAAAAGTTTAGGTTATTTAGTTGGCATCCATCTGAATAGGGGATGTTTAGATGTTCCGTGCCTAAAACTTTTCTAGTAAAACGTCTTTGAAATTTTTCAATTTTTGAACTACTAGCCTCGTTCATCAAACCTAAGACTGGGAAGTACAAACATACGAAATAGTCTCCATTTAATTTCAGGAAAATAAAAAATGTAAGAAATTTAGCTACAAATTTGGTCAGCTCTGGCTGTAGTTCTGTCAGCGTGTGGCGATTGATCAAGATTATCTGTGTAGTTTAAACCTAAATACTTGATGATAGTACATTCAGTCATAAGTGCGCCCTGAAAGAACACTGAGTGGGGTAACCTATAAGGATCAAAACACAGATAGCGACATTTAGGCGGGGAGAATTCCCTTAGCCATTTTTTCTGGAATCTACTAATAGGTCAGGCCGACATTATCACAGGCAGACTTTCGCCTGGTTGTATTGGGAATGCTGAATCCGAGCTGGGAAGCGTCCACAATGCGTTCCGCAGAAGAGTGTTTTGTGTCCATTCCATTTTAAATATATGTAGACGACCACCTGGACTATCTGAACCGCGAGAGGGTCATGTTCGCCGATGATCTGAAGCCGGAGGCTGCGTTAGAGTTACAAAACAAACTTAGATCGTTTACAAGAACGGTGTGATCTCATAATCTCAGTATTAACGAATGCTAAGTTATTCGTTTGCGATCTAGCAACAAGCGGACGAGGAGACTTGAATATCACAGACAAGGTCAAGCCGCTGGTTTTAAATTTGAAGATAAGTGGAGGATATTATTTTTAGTGGTTTTTCTGTGAGATCTAACGATTTTAGTACCTGTTTTTTGTTTGAATTTCCTTAAATACAGGCCTTTTCTCCAAGAACTGCCCGCTGCCATCTCCTTTCGAGTTTTGCTAGTCTATGCCCGTTGTTCACTAATCTCACTTTGCAATTCTCATTTTGTGCATCCGATTTCTCTCTAACTGTGGTAATTTATTTTTACATCGTTAGCCCCTAGCTGAAATTCAGTCAACTTGTCTGCCAGAAGTTTTCTTAATCACAAATTGCCTCGAGACAAGATGAGACCAAAAGTCACTGGTCGACGTAAGCTCTCGGCTCTTGTAAGTAAACATGGCCTAACTAAAC
>CACRXP010000495.1:142068-163455 GCA_902702965.1 Spirometra erinaceieuropaei
GGAAAATTGAGTTGTACTCGTAAATTTTCAAGTCGGTGACACCGACCCGTCGTCAGACGAAATGAACTGAGGGAAAGTGAAGTCGGCAGACTAGGTCGGCTGGCGCGACAGGACAGACAACGACAAACAGACAGCAGATGTGTGAGAGGGGGTGGGCACCTAGTTATGGTAGGCCGTGGGGCAGGGGGAGGGAGGGAAGAACCGTTAGGGCTCCCAGTGTTGGAGGCGGTGAAAACGCGGGGGGTGGGGATTGTGAATCAGCGGGAATGCGGGCGGCTGGCCACTGATGCGGACGGCTAGTCACTGATGCGGGATGAGGTCAGGGGGCAATGCGCCGGCGTTGGAGGTGTTAGGGGGGTTTCGGTTTTTGTTCACCGTGTCGCAAGGGGGGAGCGGAATGGCGAAAGAGCATACGTCTATGTGGCCGAGTGGGGGTTAGCAAATGTTGAGGTGTGGGAACAAGACAGTGAGCGTGTACGTAGGCCCTAATAGTGAGCGTCTAGATCGACGTGGCGGTTGATGCTGGTCGTGCCAGAGTGCCAAGCTTCGAGAAATTCTCGCGCCTGTCTGGTGTTAGCCTTTGCGATCACTTCAGTGCCGTCCCAATTGAAGCGGTGGTCATGCTCAATGGCGTGTGCAGACACGAGGGACAGAGGGTCACGTCGGCGGAGGGCTAACTTGTGTTCGTTAATGCGAGTCCCAAGACATCGGCCTGTATGGCCAATATAAACACAAGGGCAGTTGGCACACGGTATGCGGTAGATGACGTTAGTTAGTTGTTCTTTGGGCACCGGGTCCTTTACTCGGCATAATGTCTCGCGTAGGGAAGATGCGGGCTTATGGGCAATGGAGATGCCAAAGCGTTTTAGTTGCCGGGAGAGTGCTTCAGAGATTCCCTGAATGTACGGCAGTGAATAGAATTTCTGCGACGCTCTATCTTCATGAGACTCGGGGTTTGGTAGTTGTCTCTGGCGTCTGAGACAGTTCTTTACGAAACTGGCAGGATATCCGCTGGAGCGGAACAACCGATGTAAGTAGGCCAATTCTTTCTTAAGTGTGGCATCACTGTTGCAGATGCGATAGGCCCGACGCTCACTATGAGGGCCTACGTACACGCTCACTGTCTTGTTCCCACACCTCAACATTTGCTAACCCCCACTCGGCCACATAGACGTATGCTCTTTCGCCATTCCGCTCCCCCCTTGCGACACGGTGAACAAAAACCGAAACCCCCCTAACACCTCCAACGCCGGCGCATTGCCCCCTGACCTCATCCCGCATCAGTGACTAGCCGTCCGCATCAGTGGCCAGCCGCCCGCATTCCCGCTGATTCACAATCCCCACCCCCCGCGTTTTCACCGCCTCCAACACTGGGAGCCCTAACGGTTCTTCCCTCCCTCCCCCTGCCCCACGGCCTACCATAACTAGGTGCCCACCCCCTCTCACACATCTGCTGTCTGTTTGTCGTTGTCTGTCCTGTCGCGCCAGCCGACCTAGTCTGCCGACTTCACTTTCCCTCAGTTCATTTCGTCTGACGACGGGTCGGTGTCACCGACTTGAAAATTTACGAGTACAACTCAATTTTCCGAAGAGCCTTCACATTCTCATTATATCACCTCGGAATGCACACCACATCAGTTATTCATATATATATATATATATGTATATATACACGCTGGGGGTCCCACTGAAGAGCCGAACCCCTTGCAGCTGTGTCACGCAGCGGCAGAATATCCGCGAAACTCGTGTCTGGGCTTTTAGCAAGTATCTATGTCGGGAGTACGGTATAATACCTTTACCATATGGAATTCATACTACTCGTAGTACTACTTGTTTGTAGAATGGGCATTACGTGGTTATTCCACAGTAGTTGATTGTCTTCGACTCAAATGTTCATTGAAATGTCGGTTCTGACATGTCATGTCCCGGAGATTTAACTCCAAGTTCTGCACTGATTAATTTCTGAAATTATTCACCTGATATATATATATATATATATATATATATATTTAGAAAGATGAAGTTCTTTGGGAAACAGCAAAATTTTATTGTGAATTTTCGAGACTGGTTCCCCAGCTCGTCTTCAGACAACGGGTGTGCAAAAGCAATTAACTTTTAGACTGAGTCTAGCAAAAGGAGTCCATGATTGGTTAAGGTTGTCATCGCTTGGGTATGACTGCCTAACGACGGATATTAAGGCAGAAATGCCCATTCCAGTCTCTCTTGTTTTTGTCGGTAATATTATTCTGCCCATATATCATGCGCCGCTGTGCGGCTGCTGGTTGGGCTCGAGAGAGGGCCCTTAAGGCACAACGCAACGAGTGAGTTCCGTATGAACGATCGGTGAGCGCCCCCTACCATTGTATATTCCCGATCGAAAACCGACAAGGCAGGGGGCTCGTGGCCTGGTGGGTAGAGGCGTGGACTTCTAAACCAACAGGTCGCGAGTTCGAGGCTCGGGTGTTTCACACTTCGGGCTTGGGTATGGCTGGCTGACGACGGCTAATAAGCCAGAAATGGCCATTCCAGTCTCCCTTGTCTTTGTCGGTATTAGCATTCTGCCTATATATATATATATATATGCAATGGAACGGAACGAGTGAGTTCCGTATGAACGATCGGTGAGCGCCCCCTACCATTGTATATTCCCGATCGAAAACCGAAAGGGCAACGGACTCGTGGCCCGGTGGGTAGAGGCGTGGACTTCTAAACCAACAGGTTGCGTGTTCCTTGCTTCGGGCTTGGGTATGACTGGCTGACGACGGCTAATAAGCCAGGAATGGCCATTCCAGTCTCCCTTGTCTTTGTCGGTAATACCATTCTGCCTATATATATGCTTACTTATCGTCGGCAAAGACGAGGAAACTGAGAATGGCTCTACCCGATCCATTTTCCATTAACCTGTCCAGAACCCAACCAACGACAATACAGCTCCCTGTCCCTAATTCGAGTTTGGCTGCTAATTAGGGTTGACGCATGAGCCTACGGTCTAAATAGTAGTGTTGCAGTCGAGCTCTCTCACAGGGGGTTGCATTGAGCCAAGCACTCACCGTTCAAAAAAGGAATTGCATTCCAGCTCAAATGACTGGTCTTCACTGTCTGCAGATGGAGGGTGGCCGGCCGAGGAAGACAAATTAGGCAGCAATGGCCCCTCCAGCTTCCCTCTTTTAGTCGGAGATGCTTTTCTCGTCGAAATGCAACCTGAAAAGCTGCCAGGTTCGACCACTAAGGCAAAGCTGAACGCACGTAGTTCATCCAGCTTTGATGAGCATCACTCCCTTGTCATAATATGGCCTGAACAATAGCCTATGTCCCTTTTGCTGAGTTAAAAAACCCGCGTCATCCGTTACAGTGTGCAGTGCTCACAAGCCTTAGTTGTTGTTAGTGCAGACTGTCTACTTTTCTCGCATTCTTTTCGCTCATTGCATCATACACTGCGGCTGCTTTGAAATAGTTAGCAGGTGAATGTTCGGTCACTTGAGCCGGTACAGGATTACCAGGTTATCTAACATTATATCCTGTCGTAGGCCACCACTGACACCGCCAACCATCTGAAACATTTATGTACATTTGCGAGTCTACAATAGTGCGTTCCTAAATCTCAAATTGGGGAGACAGGTTCTAGGACAGTCTTAGCGGACTAAGACTCTGCAGGCGACTGCGACTCATAATTATCGTGAATGGGTTTGACGACCCTGGGTCACATGGTATGCATGAGAGAAGGTGCTCAGTTATGTAAGCAGGACACCATTGGCCTGATCCCACAGCCGCGATGCGAGTGGACAGTTCACAACTCCGTGAAAGTGCGCTACTGGATCCTCACTCTTAAATATTCCCATTTGCTGTTGCAATGACTCAGCTTTACCCATTCACTTCCGTGCTTAGACTATTTTTTTCTACAATTTAGCCGGACGTCGAGGCAGACGCTGCAGTGATAACCGAGGAGTTAATGGCACAAACTGCGCACTGCCCAATTCTCTCAGATCGCGACATGGACATAAGTCTCTCCACTCTGCCGAAAAGTAATTTTTCTCCTTTTTAGAAGATATTAGCGAGGACGCCTTGTTAGAAAAGGTTGCATCAACCTTTTCCTTATGCGGCGAACGATATCTCCTCGATTAGCTTGTTTCCACAATCGCATAGCCTCGGTGAATAAAATTTAAGCACTAGGTTGTTGCAAAATGCATTCGGAATTTCGTAACATCCTGCGAACAATGCAAAATCTAATACCATCAGATTTTATAACCTCTCATTCAGTTGTGAACGGTCTTTGTCTCGCTTCCACTCACACTGCGCGCAAGGACGACCTCTCTCGCCAGAGGTTGCCTATATGATCGGACAACGTGACATTCTTCGAACTGCGCTAGTAATAATCAGTTACTAGTTGGCCGCTACCTCAATCCCATCAGGCCCATATGCGGAACGGTTTGCTCGTTGAACCAGTTGTCGCATCAGGTTTGACTTGTGCCCCTATTTTTACAACGAAATTAGGAGCATTATTAGCTGAGTGACGAACCGCAAAATCTAATCATGTCATTAAATTTTTATTTGGCCGCATCGTTAACCCTGCTCAACTTTCAAGTTTCAACCGAGGCAAAATCACCGAATTCCACACTTTCAACCAAGAAGTTTAATGTTGGAACCACGATAGGGTTCTGGCCACAAATAGCATTCAAATCGTCAATTGTCTCCCTCGGAGATATTGATCAGGTCACTTTATTATACCTCAGGCTTGAGAAGCTTTCATCTACAAGAAATTGCTTAGCTGTCTGAATAAAGAATCAGACGGTGTAGAAAAGTCGAATTTACTGGACGGGGAACAGCTTTGTAAGCCAATTCCATGTGACATTTGTGGACTCGTGCTCGAGCGTCTTCGTGCGGGATAATTGGACCTCGCTGAATGAAAAACGCCAAAAAATTAGCGTCCAATATTTGATGTATTTAGTCGCGTTCGTAACAGTTTTGCTGTTCGGCGCCGACTTAATCTGCATTTCAGATGTAGAAGTGGGTAAGACTAACACACCAGCTGTTGCTGGATTCATGTGATGCAACGTTGGCTTAAGAGGCTGTGTTGGCGCTATCCTTAAAGCAGACCATTGTGTCAACCGTCGGCGGCTGTCTTACAGGCGTCGATTCTCGATGTAGGCCTCATTCCAATTCAGGAGACCACAGCGATGACAGTTGTTGTTGATGTTGTTACTGTTTTTGGGAAGAGGGCATGACTACGGGTGGTTGGAGTTTAGGTGGAGGTCGAGCAGGCCGGGCAGATCCAGGAATATATTTGTGATGAACGCCGGAGCGATGAAAGTGGTAGTAAGGATTAGCGTTCGCCTATCTAGGTTTTACTGCACCTACATCGAAAATCCCATAAATTTTAACCTCACGGGAGCCAGTTGAGTCGTAGAGAGTGGGACTGCTGGCTTTATCTGTTCGCCATCATGTGGACATCTGGTGAACAAACAATTTGCTTTACTAGCGGCAGCAAAGAGGATTCGAAAAAGAATCCATTTGCTGACGACTACTTGGCGGACGATGGTGAGCTTCCCGTATTGAAATGTTGGGCCTGGGGGAAAGCCTAAGAAGTTAGCTAGGACTTTACTATTTTTTTATTAATGTTTAACGTCATTTGGGGTTGGAAATCAGCCCATACAGATTCTGATCAAGGTTTGGGATGCGGTGGAAGCTGAACCAATCTAGGGACTCGTTTATACATCGTATCCCGCGTATCTCGTATGCATCACCCTTAAATCAGCCTATGTGCGATTGCCAGCGACGAGGTCCTAACAAGTGACCATGTGAAACTTGGTTTGGCCTCAAGAATGTAATCTCAGAAGCAAATTTTTGTGCTCCTCCATTTTGCCTGCAGGCCATTGGTCTACAATTGCGATGCACTGTGCTGAATCGAATATCGTCCGAAGTCATTTTGACGGCAGTATATGACTTTTTCTGGTCGTTTTGTTACTGGAATACTTCCGGAGCCTGTTAGAAGCTCCACCGTCTCTCCGATAATTCCTACAACGAGACTTGGACACGACTTCGTCCTTTCAACTGACGCAGTCGTTAAAGAACTCGAGGCTTCAATTTTCTCGGCAGATTTTCTGTCACCTCATGACGAAGTAGGGGGAGGGTGTCTGTTTTCCCTAGTCCAGTGTTGAGAAAAAGACTAGTGAGCTGCGGGAGGTCGCGTCTTTGAATTAACCTTGAGGCCTATTTATGAATGAGTCGCCAATGCTACCGCCTACAAGTCCTGCCTTGACTGAAACGGCCGTAATAATTGTCCAGCAATAAGGTTCCGACTCCTTCTGGAATGGGATTGAATAAACATCGATTTAAAACTGCAGGGATTGAGGTGGTGGTGGCTATTTTGGTCATAATAAAGATGCTGCTGACATTATTATTATTATTGTTGGACGAGAATGGCCCCACAGCGAGCTGCGCTGAAAATGCGCTGGAACAAAACTAGGGTTAGATTGGCACACGGTACGCGTTAATCGAACAGAACAGAGGTCGCACAATTTCATAACTACTGTCGTTCATGGCAGGTTTAGTGGCACGCCGAGAACCAGGCTTTCATACCACGTCGACCACTGCGCCCATGCCAAGCACCAGCTGATCAGCAAACTCGGATAATCGACTGGTGTGTGGGAGAGGGAAGAGGGAAGGCAACCGCCACTGAAGAATGCCTCCTCCCGACAAGTCAGTGCATTCCTCACTACATGATACAATTGGCGCAGTAAAATCTATCACACCGCTCTAGTAACTGTGGCTTGGTAGGTTGCCAATGGATGGGATAATTCGATACTTCTCAGGACAGTGAGGCAGGCTGCAATAGTTCCTTATTAACATGACCTACACGGCACCCTTACGCGTGTAGAATCCGAGCCTCACTCATGAAAGGCTAACATATGCTACGGGGATCAGGCAGTGTGTGGCGTGCGCGGACGGCCTGTATAGTTTTGTTAGTCACAGTGCCCTAGTCCTCCATCAGTCATCTGAACATTGTCTTACCACCGGAACCAGGTGGGTAAAGGAAGAGAGAATCTGCTAGACGTTGCGCAAATCCTCCTCATCATAAACTAGTTCATGTGTCAGTCACAGTCCTGTATCTACTTCATGGGACACAAGGAGGGCGTAGTCTTTCGCAACCGTCGAATTATCGTTAGACGAACAATTTTTTTGCAGCTTTCCGCAGTCTCTAGGTTCAGAAATGGACCTCTACACTCACTTCTCTACCACACTGTGTAGAGTTTGGGATTTTAACAATATCGGCCTTAGTTTATGATTATGAAAACATCGACGGGGTTCTGGTAGTCTTCTTAGTAGTGCACGAATTTGTGTACGCTCCTCGGCCATTGTTCTGCAAAGTACATCTTTAATACATTAAAACAAGCATATGCCCGTAAAACGGGCTACGCGATAGATGCGCTGGAGCAACACGGGGGCTAGGTCGGATTCTGGCAGGCGCAATCGGAACTGCGCACCGTAATAAATACCAGCATTCAGGGTGTAGCTGCAGGGCTAGCTGCCGGCTTACATCGCGCTAACTGGAATCCCTGCCGCGCTCATTGTTGTTGTTGGCTAAAATCCCGGTCAGGTGTTTGTTTTGGACCAGGGGGTGTGGTGGTACGCCTAGGTGCGAGTTGGGCCGTGCCAGCCACCTGCGCCCACTCCCGTCTCCGGTCTTATTGACTATGCTTTGACATTGGGCCCAGGTGGGGAAGGAGAAAGTGCGGTAGATGTTGTGAAAGTCCACTACCACTCTAAATTAATTTGCATACAATTGCCGTGCCGTCTCTCAGCCTGATATGCAGCACACGGTGGACATCATCGGTCACAACGATTAAGCTGCCGTATGGTGTCGCTATCATTTTCGGTGGCAGAATATACGCGCAAATTAAGATAATGCCAATGTTCTCCCAATCTCTAGTGTAACTGCAGAACTGGCCTACAGGAGCTGTGAAAGGCCGCTTTTAACCTCCGTTTTGGCGCGTCTATGTAGCTGACACATTCATTACAGTTCGGAACAGGTTATCAGTTTGTTAGGAAGTGTTTAACGGCATCTTCCCCTGTGTTCAGTTCGAAGGGAAGAGAGGACTTAAAAGTTACCCTTAAATTTTTCGTCATGCTCAGACCAAATGCCTTACTTAGCAATAAGGTGACCGAAATCCGATTGCACAGTCCATATTACGCAAGCGTAACTTTGCTGGAATGCTCTTCCAAAAAAGCAGTAATGTATTTAGCGGTCCACAGAGGACGAATACAGAAACACCGACATCTAAGGGACCTTTCAGGGAGAAACAGCTATCAGGCAACTTCATCCGCCGCCGCGTCCGTAATCTTCCGCGGGCGCAAACAGGAGAGAGCCGCCTGGACTCTAGCTCTTTTTACCGTATACAAGGAATGCAGCAGAAGCAAGAGAACTCATTACCGTCTGTTGGATATTGCCCAACGTCCTACAGCCATCATGCGTGCCAGAGTCCTGCAGATGAGGGACGAACTGGACGCAGGTGAACAATCTAGTGTAATTTACAAGATACCACGCCACAACTGTCCTTGCCACTTTGCAGTCCAGTCAGCATGACGACTCAGTTTTCTCGAATACGCTAGCACAAACGGACCGTTCGGAGGCCACTGGCTGTCCGAAGTCGCTACATACACCTAGGAGGCAGACCACGGATTCGACTTTCCTGCCATAGAGATAGTAGCGTGGGGCTATGACACCTCCATAGCACATTTAAATACCCCCTCCTAGCTCATGTTGCGTTTAAACGACCGTATGGGGCAGCCGAGCTTTCAGCCAAGGACGCTTACGGCCATCGTACCGTGAAAGCACGGCCGGCAGGCTGGGGTCTAGTAGAAGTCCGAAGGCTCAGGTTCATCCGGTTGGCGCTCCGGTAATCGTATGCTCTTGTTCTTTACAATAGGTGCCTGGAATTCACATGTTCGCTCCCCTACTAGTACCAATTTTTCTGTTTTCTTTTAACATCTCCCGCTCACTGACAGTTAATTATCTTTTCTACCAAACAGCCATGCAAGACTGCCTGACCGAACTGCGTGACCTCATTCATTGCGACAGTTTTCATTTAGCCAAAATTCTGAAACCACTAAATGTGAACAAGAAGGACGGACAAGATGTCAAAAAAACAGGGGTAAATCCAGAACTCGCTTGTCGTTTATGATAATCATAGCTTTTAAAATTCATCCACTCAGGGTGATTGTGAGGTCTGAACTCTAGCCCCTTTTGTGTGGATGAGATTTTTCATCAAGCAAAGTACTTCATCTTAAAATTTTGCACAAAATTCAGCTGTTAACTAACAGTTCGATGCTTCTTTGGCCTCATCCTCCCCCGGCACTTTTGACAACACGCCAGCGAACTCCCACTATACGTTAGTGATGCCCGTCGCCTAAGAAGGCTGGCTTACATGCCCCCTCCCCCCAGCGGACATTAAAGGCATACCCCCCTAACCAGGAGACCTCATCTTACGGGTGTCCAAATGAATTATGATTTACTTCATTTGGAAGGACCAGCATCTGTTTGGTATTCAAGCGACGCATATGAGTGCCAACTCAGAAACTGAGTCTTATTTCATCCCCACTCGGCTTTTCTCGGTCTTGCCACTGCTATATCGTGAAAAATGGCGCCCGAGGCTTGGTCTACTCAACTGCGTTCTCGGAATTGAGAATCAAATAACAGTGTTTACCTCTTATTATGATTCTGTTTGAAGTATTGGTCATATTGGAAGAACAACCCACTCGTGCGTAGCACGTACAGACGGAACTGATATGGCCATTTAATCCAAATCAATGTTCAGTCGTCGTAGTCTCGTAGCACCATTGGAATAAGACAAACGCGATAACATGGCGTGATGTTAACGTCGCGCAAGACTCTTGCCATTCAAGTACAGAACATTGATGTCGCAAGGAAGTGATTGACTGCCTTGGGGTTGACGAAAAGAATGTTGACTCCGAAGGTCTTGCTGAGGAAGGCCATACATTGAGGAGTCTCCTAAAACTAATTATGATGCTCAAATGCACTTTAACTGAAACAGAAGACTTTCTTGTGCCTGTCATGTATACAGAAGATAGTCATACGTCCACCCAGATACGGTGGCATTTTTGCGTTATATCGCGCATCTCCAGTCTTCGGTGACAGTGGAACTTTAGCGTCACCATCTTATTTTAATGCAATATTTTGGTCACCCGTCGCCGTGTCGGTTGCGATCGGGAATATAAGTTATGTGGGAAGTGCGTTCACCTGCATTCACAACTGGTAGAACGTTAGACTTAATAACGTCCGAGGCAACGATAGGGTCGAGGACCCCATTTAATTGTCGGTAGACTCTGGCTCGTGTCAAATGGGAATGGCGGTACTGGGGTTTTACGGGTGGGGCAGCACATCAGAGCAAAAGCTGACAAACTGTAAGGAAACAGGAATATTTTGGACTTCTGCTGACAGCCTTATCGTTCGCCTTCGTATGGCAACGGAAATGAGCGCATTAATTGAAAAATAAATAAAGGGCAAATTTTCAAAAAATAACGGAGTTTGAGTAAAGGTTTGGGGTCATGAGGAGTAATTGTTGTTGGCAGTGTAATGTCAGCAACGGCCTGCAAATGGATGCCGAGATAAAAGCCCACATGAAGCAATCCACAATCTACCGACAGTTAGCTGGGAGTCCTTCACCCTACGTTTGCCACATCTGATGACCAAAGAACGCGGGTTTGAGGCTCAGATGCGGCAAATCGTGGGTTTGGATAAAACTTACTGACAGCGGTTAGTAAGCCGGAGAGGAGCTTACAGTCCTCCTTGTCTTTGCCGAGACTCCTTTCAGCATATATTTCTGGCGCTATGCGACTGCCTGCGGGGGCTCTATACCGAGTCCCAAGGTACAACGGGACAGGCACATCCTGTAAGCTGATCAATGGACGCACTTCTAACATAAAATAAAAAGCCAAGTACTAGTAAAAGATATAACAAGAGGGTTACCCTAGGTCTCCCCGCGCTGAAGCAAGTGGGAAAACGCCGACCAAAACGCCGTCGTCATTATACAAGATGCTTCGGACAAAGGGATTGCGAAGATGATATGCAAACAGTTACTTTTGGAGTGAAGTTGTTCGCTCTGCCATTCATGCTGGTCATCTGCTCCAAATAAATGACGGCGCAATACTGGGGTAAACAAGTAACGACGCAGGTGAACGAGGAAAATGCTCATTAAAGGACAACTGCGGGAGTTTGAGGACTCGCACAAACGCCTTCTGCGACCACAAGGTAGGGTTATCTAGCTGTATGACCACCGTCCCTGCTGTCTCAGAAACTTGGAGTGCCTGGCCGGCATTTTGTAGATGATTCGCAAAGTTTGGTTGACGCCTCTCCGGGTGTGAAAAAAATTGCGCTAGAGATGGACTTTCCCGTGGCAGGATTCAAGGCATGGAATTGGGAAAAAGGGCATAAAAATATGTCAAATTCTGCCACTGTCTCTGATGATGGATTCAAGTGAGAATCCGAAACGTCAGGCGAATAAACCCCTTGTTCCAGCGATCGCTTCTTCTTCTGATCAACTAGTTCCTGGAACTCGCATCTTCGCTCGTATCGGCAATATGTCGAATTCGTTATGTCGAAAAAACAGTGAAAATCGGCTTCATGAAAATGAAGAACTCAAATACATTGTCTAGCTGTCCCTAATATTAGTTTAACAGGCGTTTTTAATGTTTTAAACTGAAGGAGACAGCGGTGAACGCCTATTTCGACTTGGCAGGCAGACTTTATGACATGTACCAGCAGGCTGGTCGGAATCAAACAACGCACAACTAAGTTAGAGCTGTATGATTTGTTAAATCATTGACTCTTTCGTCGTCAGATAAAAATATACCCTACACCAAGCCAGAAGGGCCTGGGATTCAAACCCGTGGTTTCGGTTATTGAGCGTTAAGTAGTCCGACGCTCTGCAATTGAGCCACAGGTCCGATGTCCTGCCGTTTGTGATAGTGCTTGTCCCGTAACCTGGTCGGTGAACGCTCCTCTTCCATAAAAACCGTCTCGCGGATGTTTTCATATCGGAGAACCACACTGATCTTCCTGGTAATAAGACAGTTGTAACGACTAAGCGGTGAGAGTTTGCGCCTTGAGCGCTACAATCATCAGGCCAAATCCCCGGTTGGAGAAAAAGACAGAAGGCAGAACCTTTGGGCTGTCCTCTCAAGCGGCGGCGGTGGCCACTGGCGAAGCCAGGGCTGGTGTTGACTGCATCAAGTCATGCCTGAGAGTCCCTGGGACAGTGGTGGCAGCCGCTTTTGTAGACTCGTGGGCCAAGCTCAAGTGGTCTCCAGTCGGTGTGTTACATTTGCCAAGGGGAGGTGTCCCAGTGGCTTAGGTTGTGGTTGCAGGGGGAGGTGCGCTTAAGTGGCCGAATGGGTAGCTGCGATTGTGCGGACGCAGGTATGTCAGAGTTGAAGTCGGTCAGTCGGTCGAATGGCCTCAGGTCAGCGCGTCTGGAACGGTTCACTGCAAGGTATGAATGATCTTGAGACAGCGAGGCGTTGGATAATGACACTAGACATAGCCATGATGATGAAGAAGAAGATGTGATCATTGGAACAAGAAGTTTGTTGGCCTTACGTTTCGGATTCTCACTCGGACTCACCATCAGAGACGGTCGCAGATAAGGGTGGTGGAGGCTGATGGCTGCCCGCAACACAGTTTCTGAATTGAGTTTATGGAGTCAGCCATTCGACCAAAGGACCAAGGAGAAGGACAGAATCTGAGGTAGATGTGTGTGCGATTGACGGAAAAACCGGTCAGTGCATGGACCGAAACGAAAGCCGTCCTACGGACAAAATCAGGTTAGAAGCCGGTTTCCAAACAGTGTTGATATGTTCCCTTGGCAACTTAGGCAACGGTGGAGGAAGAATTGGAATCTTTTTGCATAATCTACCCCGCCAGTGACTCTACTTGGACTGCTCCGGTTGTGGCCGTTAAAAAGTCAAGCATAAATCTGAGGTTATGTGCTGACCATTTGACGGAATAAAATGGTGTGTTGATGAATTACGACTATCATCTATCCTGCCTAGGGACAATTTTTGTTACGTTCTACGGTAGAAAGTCGATCGTGCGAATCTGCAGGCTGAAGTCGTGGAGGAAACGCAGAAGTTTGTGGCATTAAATAATTGCACAATTCTATTTAAGAGTACTTGTGTAGTTAACGGCCTGAGCCGACCCACGCATTTTCTAGGTTTTGGATACAATGCTCACGGACACACAGGGATGAACTGCGCAATTAGACAGAATTTTCGCAGTTGGTCGCTTAGGAGAAGGCTCACTAAAAATACTGCAAAAACATCATGGAGAACATTACCAACTATTGCTTAGAACTCAACCTGGAAGGGTGGATTTTTGCGGAAAGAAATCCGCTATCTGGAATTCATATTTAACGAAGATGGATGAGCAACGAACCTCAAGGGAGTGTACGCACCTGGGTGGGTGGGAGAGAGAGAGAGAGGAAAGCGAGTTTCAGGAACTACCTCCTTTTCCCTATTTATTCGATTCCTAATGGTTCTAGAAAATCCCATGCTTTTGCGTAGTTGTTATGGATTTGCTGTTTCTTGCGAGATAGGCCACTCTTGGCAAAATCATGTATGCTCGGGCGGTCATTGATGGGGTGGTGCTCAGCAAAGTCATCGCGCTTGCTCAATAATGCCACATACGCTGACGGGCTGGCTGATTTCACACGCACATTCCGCAACCGGATTCGTCCGCTATGCTGCTCGTGGGTCGTGTTTTGCTTTCAAGTTAGGTCGTGATTCCATCCTGCTTCCGTCCTCCACTACAGAAAGTAAGAACACATGACGTAGTCAGGCGTTGAACAAATACGCCGGGCATCGCAATGATGGCTGTAGGCTACAGACTATCAGATGCACCTATTTTCGTCTCTCCTCATTTTCTGCAGGGGAAGTCGGTGTGCATAAATATTAAGCGTAATCCAACGCCATTTGCCTGCAGACAGCTCCGTGAGCCACGCAATAGTTATGCAGGGTAGGACGCGGGAGTAGGACCTCCCCCCGTAGTACACATGGCTTTGCGCTACATTTCAGGGAGAGTAGGCTAAGGGTTATGCTTACGGTTAAGGCCAGATTCAAGATAATGTATAGGACATGGAAATAGGTGCCTTCACTCCCGTAATGCGGGTGGGCATGCCCTCAGTTCAAACACCAACGCTAACCTAAGCCGCAATCCCTATCTCCCTACAGTTTAACTCAAATCCACATTAATTGCGGGGTTTCCGATTTCGTGTTCCGCCCTCAACCTTGACCCTAACCACAGCCTTAACCATAATCCTCCTGGAGCTTAACTCAAGGTCACCTGTATTACGGAGGGATTCCTATTCTCGTGCATTACTGTATGCTCGAAAAGTCTGCTGTGGAGCAGTTGCATTCTTCGTATTTCTTCTTAAGATGGCCAATCCAGGAGGGCTTCTGTCAGAGTAAGACAATTCTTTCCGCTTGATCTATTTTTAAACTAATATTCAGATATTTTAGAAATAAATCATTTGCTGAAATTTATTCGAAGTCAACGTTTGTTTGCGTTAGGTCTTGCTGAGCCCCAAAAATAGTAAATCGTTACATTCCACTGGAACCGATTTCATTGCTTATCCGTTAATTAACAGCCTGGCCTCGATTTGGACAAGAGACCTTCGCCAATTTTGCAAGTGTGCAATCCCTTCGCACTGCAACTCAGTAATTTTACAGCCGTTGCAATGAAAACAGAACAGCTATTCACAGTAAGCTTTTTAGTTCTCAATTCGTTTTAACCTTGATACGGCGGTCGTTATCGATAACTTTTAAATTCCCTTTCTTGCTATTTACATTAAGAGTGAATACTAGAACTTGAATTTTGAGGTATGTGTCCTTATTGCATAGCTCAGTTTATTCGACGTCTCCACAAACCGGACTTTCTTGGTCTGAAAAATTGTGGAGCCATCCGCTTCTACCAAACATGCTCCTCATCGTCCAATTGGTGTTCTGTGCTCTTCGGTTTTTTAGGGTTGCAAGATAGCATACTAACAACACCTTAGTATAAACCGATCTTCTCCAAGTTTGCAGTTAATTTCTGGGAAAATTAAAAACAATAACCTCTTGAGTTTGCGGAAATGCCTTTCCTTTCTACAGTGCCTACGAATCAATCAAACTTCATTTTTTTGAGATCTTGTAACTTTTTTACTTTGTGCACATTTTTGTTCAACGAAGTCAGCTTCTTTACATCCTATATGACTACAGGACTATAAGCCATTTATTGAAGAGGCCTGAAATGTTTACCCGAAACCGGATGTACTTCACACTTCAATCATCTAAGAATAAGAGTGACTTATATGGCTTAAAGATTGTGCAGTTTTGAAGCTAGATCCCTGCACTTAGAATCATTTCGAGGTGTGAAAAACAGACGCCAAAACTCGGCATTTGAGACGAGGCCGGGACGTCCTAGGCTAACTTTCTGGCGTCATCCAATGCTGCCCAAAATGCAGAAGTAAGTAATTTTGGGCTGGTGGTTGGGAACTGAAGTATTTAAGATGCCAACAGTAAGTTTGTTGCAGCAAACATTCCGATCAGTTTCTTCGAAAAGAGTACGGTTTTGTTTTGAATGCTTTATGTGCATTTTCGACTTAATTTTAACGTATCCGGTAGGAGGTAAGATCAAAGTAGTTTATGAAGTCGCCAAAATGTATGACCCTTATAAGAATTGTTGCCACAGCTGACTGTACACCTAGGGTCGTTGATTAGATGACGGGCGGTGTCGGCCGCCATTTATTCAGAAGGATAAAAGAATGAATTCCACTCCCCACTCCTGCTTTAGTACCCGGCAGTTGCAAAGATGTTTGAAGTCGACTTCCCGCTCCTTTTACATATCCCGCGGTATGAAGCAACATGGATACGTCTAAAAAGTCATTTAATTTTGTAAATTGAGAACGCCAGGGAAAATGCCCCACATATCCCCAGTAAGCCCCAGAAACGTATATAAACACCTTGTGGTTTATTTGCAAATTTTGGGATGACCATAGGAGTCACTTTCGCCTAAGGCAAACAACCGGCTTGTTAAATTTCAGGCTACTTAACCCCCGCAGTCTTAATACTTTAAAACGTTTCAGTCAGAATGGCACCTGATTAGTCTGCTCATCTATTCCACAGGTTGCTGATTGTTTAGAGGGATTCAACCCAACGCAAAGTCGGCGGGGTACTTCTGCGGGTCACGTGGGAGACACAGGGAAGTTCACAACACAATCCAAACTTTTTACTAAGGTGAACGGTCTTTGAAGCCTAGCCCATTTTCCGCTCTAGCCGCCCTCAATGAATCTTTTGTTTTGTTTTAATACTTAGATTAATAGTGGTGTAATTGGCATGCTCGTATTTACGTAAAGTTACGCAAACCTTAGTGATTTGACAAACAATGGCAAAAGGACACTTATCGATTGCTTCACGGGACACACTTGTCCTGTTGTGCTTTGGGGCTGAGTCCGGAGCTCCACCAACAGCCGCTCAGAGGCTAGCCGTACAGGCAGAATAACATTACTGTAAAAGACGAGGGAGACTGAAATGACCACTTCTGGATCATCAGCCGTCATCGGCCTGCTGTAGCCAACTCCAGTGTTTGCAACTACTAAAGCTTGATTCTGCGAACTGTTGACCGGGAAACCAATGCCCCAAACTATTTAACTACGGGCTCGTTGTCTTGTCGGTTGTGATAGGGTATATTAACAATGGTGGAGGGGCGCTCACCCATCACGTTAGTATACCCGATCGCAGCCGACAGGACAACGAACCAGAAATGGCCATTTCAACATCCATTTTCTTAATGGGCAATGTTATTCTGTCTACATTACTAGCCTTTGTATGACTGGTGGCGGGGCCTGGGATTGAGTCCCAGGACAGAACGGGACGAGTGTGTCCCGTAAAGCGATCGCTGAACCCCCTTGTATCACTATAAATGTTTTTGATCGCGACCGACAGGGAAACAAATAGTTTGGTATGTTAGACTTCTAACCAGCAGCTTGCGTAATCAAACCTCACGACTTGCAAATGGGGTTAGGTTTGGTCGACTGATGATGACTACCAAGCCAGAAATACCCCGTTTAGTCTCGTCTCTATCGATCCTACAAACACTCAATCATATTCCCCGTTTTAGTTGCGAGAAAATTACAACACAATTAAGCGAGACCACCTTCAGGAGGCAAGGGACGAAGTGTCAAAAATTTCTGAAGAATTGGTTGAAGACCTTCAAAGCAACCTGCAGTACGATCTTCTCAGTTCTGATGCCTAAAAGTGCCTCAGTGCATGTTTTCACGATGACTTCTCTCTCTGCCAGAACAAACACACAAAGAGACCTCGACCATCTGTACACGCACCTGTACAAAAGTACCTTAAATATTGAATCAGGGGTTTATTCTGCGGTAAATTGGGTAAATTTTGCGCATGCGTACTTCCTATTTATTCGAACAATCGGATATCTAATGAGCGAATAAAGATTTATTTAGTTACTATTATATTCGAACGAACCTTTTTCGTGAGTCATGGAGAAAAATTGCGCCCCAGGAGTGGGCTCCGTTTATAAGATGGAAGAAAAGGGAAAAAGCTAAAACAGAGGTCAGTTAGTCTAAGCTTTTGAACTGGTTGTCTGGTTCCATTCTCAGAAATGCCGGTAGCTGTGATACTTCGAAATATCCTGAATTAAATGGTTTAGGGTCTGACAGGCTTCGTAGACAATTCTTCCGCAAATAAAGTAAATCGAACTACAGTAGATGTGCTATCTCACGAAATGTTAACAGAAATTGTGAGATGTATCCTCGATTAGAAAAGATTACCTGGGTAGGGCCGAAAGACTAACCGTTGCGCAGCATAATCACAAAATATTTCAGTCGCGTCAGGATGCCAGCTTTTGAACGAGCTTCTTTCCAGCCGCTTACGAGAACTGCACTCTGCAACAAATAAGTATTTATTTAGTGTGTATTTTCCGATCGATTTTCGATGCCCTTATATATTCCAGTATATTTTATAGAAAACATGCGCAAAACCATTGCCTCTTGTGCTTATTTGATAGGAATTCACGTCTTTTTCAAATTTTATCATTGAGGAAAGTGCATCTTCAGGTTTTAAAAAACAATCTCAGTTCCCGAATAATTTTGAATCTGGCCTGTATCTCACCTGTATCCAGGGTTTACAAACTACGGGCTGTATATTCTCCCTGCAAAAAACGCATATTTATACATTAAGAAGACTTAATAAAGGGCTCGCTTGAGCCAACGTTTGGCTGACTATAAACACGGATAAAACGGTGGTAATTCATCAACGCCTCTAAACGCTCCATTCAGCGCCCCTCGCATCCATTTCAACGGCACTCAATTGAAGGCCGTGGACAACTTTGTCCTTTTAGGCAGCAATCTCTCACGTTGCATAGAAATTAACAACGAAGCGGCTTTCGATCGGCTGCAGAATGAAGTATGCAATTGCCATGGTCTCTAACTTAAACGAAACTCATAATGACGACGCTACTGTATACTGCGGAGACCTGGACAGCCTACAAGAAACAAGCCCAGAAACTGAATAATTTCCACCTCAGCTGCCTTCTGAGAATCCTTATACTGGGACAGCAGGGCCGGATTACGGACACGAAGGTTTCGGAGCGGACAGGAGTCTTCAGCGCCCATGTCGTGCTGCGGCAATTCCAACTGCGATGGTGCGGTCATCTCGTGAAGAGGGACAGTTTGCACCTGCCCAAACGATTATTCTAAGGAGATGTCGTTGTGGGTGCTGGCCGATAAAGAAGTCAAGCACGTCGCTAATAAGACGCCCTAAAGAGTTTCTTAGCGCTCTTACAAATGAACCTAAAACCCTGGGAAGGCCTCTTACAGAATCGATCGAGTTGGAGAAGAGCAGAAAAAAATTCTAGCAGTAATTTATGAGGTCAACTAAATAGCTACTGCCAAAGACAAAAGAGGGACTTGCAAGAGTCAAGCGCCCCTCAATGGACATCAATAGCACTCAACCTCTTCTAACATGCTCGTTCTTCTAAAGAACTTTCCACGCGCTGGCTAGTCTCGTCGGCCGTCTCAAAATTCGGCGCAATGACAACCCTACAAACAAAACTGCTGCCTACACAACCATCCACATTGTCACCCTTCCACCACCCTTGGAGCGTCAACGACAACCTCTCTACCGATGATCACATTCCCGATGTCCCGCCGTCGTCGATCATCGCCACCACTATCGTCCCTGCCACAGCCTCCATGCCGACGGAGGCGAATACCATTCCTCTCTCACTCCCGCCACCGTTGAGAACACTCCTGATGCTTTTTTAATCACTACCTTCACCATCACCTCCCCCACCGCCAGCGATGTGGACTCGCTCCCAACCTGTTCTCACTGCGCTTACTCATTCACACCACGTATCGGCAAGCTCGGCCAACTGCGGATCAATCGTCCAGCGATTGGTAAACCAGTGCCTGGAGCATCAACATACACCAGACACCATCACCTCAGCATTGCCCTCGTAAATTCAGCCATTGTAAGGGTCTGTTCGATTACATTCACATCAACGAAAATCAGCGATAAATCGCCACGGACCAGACCACATCACTATGCACTTCTCCTCCAACTTACGCACCACACGAACATCTCCAGCATCACACACCGCATGCACCTCCCACATTAGTGAAGAGCGTGTTCTTTGACTCCTCCGTGTGGCTCCTCTGTTACATGTGGGATTTGAGCAGTCTTCTCGCTGTGTGAAGCCTAGTGTCTGTTTATTGGGGTCAGGTCGTGTGTGTGTGTGACACGCGGAGACGGGCCAGTCTTAGTTCTGTCAATCATCTCTCCCAATTTCGGCGTCAGATAGTTGACCGGCTCGGACCGTCGTCTGGTATGCCGGAGCCAGATAGGGCGAGTGAAGTTGACTCTCAACGCATAATTCATCAACATAAACAATCTGACGCGCTTGAGACTACCACGGTGAGCCAAAGTTGCGGTTTGGAACCCTGCAATCTGACGATTTAACTCAGACCACGCGGTCAGTTCCGTGTGTTTTTGTGTTGAATGGCCCACTGGTGAACTGACAGTCAGACTACGATACCTTCTTAGTGGCACCCTCACACATGAGATCCCAGTCGACTTCTCCCTTTTTCGCGTAATCCTGGTGTGTGCGCTTTGGAAACCAGGTTGTCGATTCTGCTCACGCAAACGGACTCCACAGCCCTGTCAGCCAATGCACCTACTCACCGCACCAGACAACTGACCGGTTCGGACCGCAGACTGGTGCCCGGGAGCGGGAAGAGAGTGAGGTCCACGGTCTCAGCGCATACTCCTCATTATAACGGTACACTTAACTATGGATTGGAGGACTGCGAAATGGCGGGATAACTCACTCCTCCTTCGAGATAGAGAGTCAGGCTGCAATGGCTCAATCCTAATGTGGCTTTTATGACACTCGCATTCAGTTGCGGTCCGAGCCGCCCCCTCTTATGTAAAATCCTGATATCTAGTGAATCAGTGGTTATGGTGGGCTTGCGCAGCGTCTGTCTGTAGCATTCTGAAAGTGCATTATCTTGAAAAATTATGGGAACGGAAAGTTTGACCGGACCAAAAAACATGAGACTACAATTTGACGCAGGAAAATCAAAATGCCGAGTCAAATTCTACTTCCTCAAGCAAAATAGATTCAAGTCCATTTTTCCAACGCAAACATTTGCGTTGTCCCTAGAAAAAAAGTAAATGCACTTATGGTTTACAGGAAAATTGGACGTTTGCGAATTCCTGAGTTCTGTCAAAATGACGCTAGTGTAGAGAAGGAAGACCTGCGGACCCTAGTCGTGCCTGGGAGTAGGCTAAGCGTAAGCGGGTGAGCCTTCAAGTAGTACCTGCAAGCAATGCCATTCTGACAACGATTGGATAAGCGCGACTCATTAGAGGATCAATTAGAGAAGGCCTGGTGCCGAGGGCTTCCGCTTGTACTAAAAGATGTCTATACGGTGCGTGTGGAATTCTTTGCTGACAAAGTGACGCGTATAAGCCAAAACAGATTTCGGTGTTTACACGGTACTATTGATAGAATAAAGTAATGATGGAAAAACGTACAAACCTCAACAATGGATATCCTGGACAAAGAATTCCTTTGTTATTGTTCGTGCAGATCGAATTCCCAGCTCAAGGTCAGAATACAAAATTAGTCAATTAAAAGAACGCCGATCGCGCTCAAAAAAGGTTACAAAAGGGGAAGGGGAATGTCAACAGGGGCCAAATGTGGATGCACTTGAGAGGAGGGCGTGGAGAATTCCAAGCGTTGACCAGCTGGATACAACACCGCCCGCCAATTCTCCACGTCCGGCTCTTGTAAATGTTCTACGTGTTTGGAGG
>CACRXP010000495.1:163935-175418 GCA_902702965.1 Spirometra erinaceieuropaei
GGGCTGTTGAGAGCGCTTGCCATCCCCATCTCGAGATATTTGTCCAAAACGACTTCTTGCTATCCTAGCTCGAGTATTTACGAATTCCGTGACGTCTGCAAAATCCGGATCTCTACCAGTCATAGATATTTTGTCAGCAACTTCAACCCATTGTTTCTGCATAAAAAACGGCAAACAGCGCACTATTCGCTCTAGGACACTCAGCGATTGTAGGTCGGAAACGTAGTTCATTTGCGTGAGCGCTATTTCACAACTTCTCATTTTTATGCACAAATCTGAAAGTGCCTTCGCAGTCTGGTTAACTTGGCGTGCCTGTCTCAAAACACCGTCCAGAAGAGCATTAGCCACTACATGTGGCTGGCCAAATAAGCTGTTCAATATTTCCTGTGCTCTTGAATAAGCCGAAGATGAGGGAAGCATGACCCACTCTTCTATGGCCGCTCTCGCATCACCTCTGCAATAGCGAATCAAGTACAGCAGCCTCTGTCCAGCATCTTCAACTTTGCTCTCTACGTACACTTCAAACTGTCGTATAAACGTCCAATAATGAACTGGATTCCCGTCAAACCAGGACAACTCAACCTTGGGCAGTTCTAAACTGGCAGCTGGCAGGCTCCTAGCGCTTGCTTTGGGCATATCAACATTCTCACGTTGGCAATGATAACTCTCTTCAGGAGAAATTTTATCCAATGTGTATTGTTTCAAATATCCCGAGACATGCGCGACGGAATCCACGGGTTGACGGTCGTCGTCGGACATCTCTTCATCTGTCTCTACCTCCATCCTTGCAAGCTCTGTCCTTTTCTCTGCGTCAAAAATAGCCCGTTGGAGTTCGACCTCACGTTTAACTCGCCTCTCTTCTATTTCGGGTATTTTTAAGGCTTTAACTGTTTTACTGGAATTACGACTACTAATAGAAACGTTCTTACAAGAGCCGGACTGGACGTCTTTCTTCAGCTCTCCTTGTCCTTCCAAGGCACCTGGTTTGTCTAGTCCGAGAGACTGTTGCGTGCCATCCGATTCATTCTTCATGGAACGAGTCTGCATTTGATGAAATTAATTTCCTCCAATTTCTGGTACGATGTTGAGTACTGTGGAATTCTTTGCTGACAAAGTGACGCGTATAAGCCAAAACAGATTTCGGTGTTTACACGGTACTATTGATAGAATAAAGTAATGATGAAAAAACGTACAAACCTCAACAATGGATATCCTGGACAAAGAATTCCTTTGTTATTGTTCGTGCAGATCGAATTCCCAGCTCAAGGTCAGAATACAAAATTAGTTAATTAAAAGAACGCCGATCGCGCTCAAAAAAAGGTTACAAAAGGGGAAGGGGAATGTCAACAGGGGCAAAATGTGGAAGCACTTGAGAGGAGGGCGTGGAGAATTCCAAGCGTTGACCGGCTGGATACAACAGTGCGCGTTCGAAGTTTTTACCAAAATCCAAGTAACTTATTAACGAAGAGCAAAACGCAAAAAACGCGAAAAAATATCTCCTCGGGGCATCTTCAAACACGAGTAGCAACTCAACGGCCAAAACCGCAGACGCCGGTAACAGCAGGACAATGAAAACGAAGCCGCCGTAAAGGGAGACTCGATTCCCACGCACAATGTCTTAAGCGATGTCGCAAAATATTACCTATCGCGGAATCCATCTCACCTAAGCCTCCTGCTGTAAGTGATGGGATTTCTGTTCCGCCTGGAGACGATATAGCTGGGTCATCCAGTCTACTGTTGCCCTCTTGTTCTGGCAACCACCCCGAGCGCACTACTGAGCACGTATCTGAATGCGAAGTCAAGAACCCGTGGGTAGAGGGGAGAGGGAAACGCCATGACAGGATTCTGAAGTCCCAGCCAGCCCTGATGGGTTGCTCGGGACAGTCGATAGACAGTAAAAGTGTGCGTCCAAGCGATGACTCCGTAAATCGTCCTCGCCCACATGCAGCACACTCACCGGAAAGACAGAGTAAGGAGGACCATGCTCGCCAGCAGTGTCTGGTTATTCAGGGTTTGTCAGAATCGAATGCAGTCAGACCTGAAGACCGTGTCTCAGAGGACCTTGCTTCTTTTCATGCTTTATTAAATCAGTTACTCCAGGCAGACATGGAAATAAAGGTTCTGAAAGCATTCCGGATAGGAAAAAGGAGTGAAGACAGGACAGTAGCACAACCACCTCGCCCTCTCAAAATTATACTGGAGAACAAAGAGCAAATCAAGTATATCCTCTCTAAAAAAACCGATCTCAGAAACACACACAAACAGGTTTTTTTTCAACCGGACTATTCACCAGCGGAACGGTTGGAACGCCGGGAACTTGTCTTGGAGTTAAAATCAAGACTGAAGGATGGCGAACACAGTCTGGCTATCTTCAAGTGGAAGGTAGTTCGGAAATATATGCCGTTTCAGTGGAGCCAGCCTGTAATACTACGAACGACGACAGCTACTCAGCTAAAACAGACACCTGCGTTGAACCATCTGATCAAGGCGCCAACACACGTGAGCCCGTAGCGTCCAGTGATCTGACTGAAACAACGGATATGAATGGAACCCATCAGGTAACGGAAGAGCCTAGAGAACACGACGTCCGCGATAACGGAGTAATGCTCAGAGCAGTAACAAATGCAACGGGAAATTCGGCTGGTGCTAAACTGAGGTGCTTGTACACGAATGCCAAAAGCCTCATATCGAAACTGGACGAACTAAAACTATGCCTTGTTGAGCTGTCTCCAGATGTTTTAGCAGTAACTGAGACCTGGCTGTCCGGGAATATTAGCGATAACGAAGTAGCCTTGCCTGGATACCAAATTTATCGGAGGGACAGGGAACATCGTCAGGGTGGTGGTATCGTTGTGTATGTAAATGACGGTCTGGCAGTGTCAGATAACACCACCAAGTTTGCGTGCAGTACGGAAGCTATCTGGTTAGCAACCGGTTACCCGTGTCTCGATGTCCTTACTGTCTACCGACCACCTAGGACAGACCGAATCGCCGACGCTCAACTATTGCAGCAGTTGGAGAAATTTTCCAGTCGACCTAACATCATGATCATGGGCGACTTCAACGCACCAGGAACAAACTGGAATACCCTCCAAGCGTCAGGTCCAAAATCGGCATTCGATTACCGCCTGTTGAGCAAAACATTAAATGCGTGCCTCACACAACATGTAATGTTCCCAACGAGAACACGTGAAGAACAAAGGGCAAACTGCCTGGATCCGGTTTTTACGAAAACACCAGACAGCATAGACGAGATCGTCTCCATGCCGCCCCTTGGCAGAAGTGACCACGTAGTGCTTATGTGGGATTATTCTCTATTCTCCATTTCACACACTCCAGACCACAAAAGGCGTAATGTTTGGCGGGGCGACTTCAATCAGATGAGGGCAGACTTATCCGGTCTTGACTGGGCTCTTTGTTTACGGGAAGTGCCAACGATGACTGGGAGCTGTTCAAGAATGTCCTTCTGCAGCTCATCAACAACCACTGCCCGCTGACTAGTGGAAGACTGAACAAACGCCCTGGGTGTCTCAATAGCAAACTTAGGAAAGAAATCGTGGAGAAAATACTGCGTCACTAGACAAGCTGAATGCTTCAATATCTACAATACACAGAGGAACAAACTGAGGAAGCTGATCATAAAGACGCGGCGGGAATTCGAGAAGAACTTGCTACAGAAAGCAACGCAGGACCCAAAATTGCTCTACAGCTACCTCCGACGAAGTACAAGGAACAGGCATCAAATCCCCTTGATAAAGACTACTGATGGCGTTGAGATCGCTGAGAGTAGGGATAAAGCTGCGTATTTTTCACAGTTTTTCCAATCAGTCTACACAAACGAGGAAAGGTTCCTTCCTCCCTCCACAGAAGAACTGCCGACTCCAAGCGTCAGTCATATACTCTTCTCAGAAGGCATTGTCCGAAGAGAATTAGAGGCATTGAACGAATCGAAGTCGCCAGGACCAGACGAAATTCCATCCAAGCTTCTGAAGGAACTTGCCCGTGAGCTCTCTGTGCATTTGTCGATGCTCTTTCAAACGTCATTTGACACTGGAACACTTCCTGTCGATTGGAAGCTGGCGCATATTACTCCGCTACACAAAGGAGGTAACAGGGCAGCGACGACAAATTACCGGCCCATAAGCTTGACATGCATCCTCTGCAAAGTTATGGAAAGGATCATAAAGACTGAACTGATGCAATTCCTGGAAGTTCACGGCCTGCTATCGAAATGCCAACATGGGTTCCGAAAAGGAAGATCCTGCACGACAAACCTGCTGCGATCTCTCCAGAGCTGGACCCAAGCTCTCGACGACAGGCATGCGGTCCACATAGCCTTCATCGACTTCCAGAAGGCTTTCGACACTGTGCCACACCAAAGGCTCTTACATAAGCTGAAAAAATAGGGATCGGTGGCAACTTCCATAAATGGATCGAAAACTTCCTTGAGGGTCGACAGGAGGTTGTGTGCGTCGGTCGGGGAAAATCAGATCCGGCTATGGTCGATAGTGGTGTCCCCCAGGGTTCAGTACTGGAACCTATTTTGTTCCTTATCTACGTGGACGATGCCGCAAGAGATTTAGACTGTGAAGTAGCGATGTTTGCGGATGACATGAAGATATGGAGTGTAATTCGGGGTCCTGCCGATGAAGACAGACTGCAGATGAAACTGAATCGGTTGGAGGAGTGGCCAAACCGTTGGCTCCTGCGGTTCAACGTTGTCAAATGTAGCATACTTCGCCTAGGCAACACAGCCAGATCCGCCAGCACAAGAGACTACTTTCTGGGCGGTGCAGCCCTACAAGAGGTCGAAGCCCAAAGGGACCTCGGTGTGCTTACGACGAGTTCCCTTAAACCATCCGCCTACTGTTCGAGGGTGGCAAAAACTGCAATGTCCGTACTGTACGCCATCAAGCGTGCGTTTATGGACTTTGACGAAGAAGCTTTCTCTAAGACATTCGGAACATTCGTTCGGCCGCATTTAGAGTACGACATACAAGCTTGGAGGCCGTGGGCTGTTGTGGATCAAAACTGCCTTGAAAGAGTCCAGAGGAGAGCCACGAAGATGGTTAGGGGTCAAAGCTCCTTTCCTTATGCGACCCGCCTAGTAAATCTGAACCTCTTTCCTTTGAGTTACAGGCAACTTCGCGGAGATCTCTTGCAAGCCTTCCGCATTGTAAAGGGGTTGGATTGCAGTCTGGCCTTCGAGGACTTTTTTGAATTTGCTACCACGACCAACCTCCGAGGTCACCCGTTAAAACTGCGCACTCAGCGGGCACGGCTGGACGTGCGGAAGTTCTCCTTCTCGGTTCGGGTGGTCAAACCATGGAATGAGCTTCCCGCAGATGTTGTGATGTCACCATCTATACAAAGTTTTAAGAAGAATCTGGACATATTTATGTTCCGAAATGACCAAGAGCGATGAGAAGTCGAGCTCACCCCCTGTAACTCCTTCTCATTTTGTCCCACCATTATGGGCGTGTTCGAACTATTTCAGCCCAGAACATCTATTTGTACACCACACATTTTTTACGTTGCAAATAGGGTACTCCAAGGCTTACGCCTATTTCCCTCAATAAACTGAACTGAACTGAACACTGACCGCATTTCATTACGAACGGAAGTGATAAGCCAGATAAAGATCAAATTAGGGGTTCACAAAATATCTCAGCGAAGAACATGCTGAGTAGAACTGAGAAAACAAACAGCTAGGCAGAACTCAAGGCTCAATAGAAAATTAGATGTTCCGGATGTTTTGCTAGAGATGGAGTCTTTTGCGCGTCCTGAGAGTTATTAATGTCGAATCGAAATCCTGTTTGGAAGACTGGGAGAATAAATGTATGCAAAAATAAACTGAGAGCAGTGGCTAGGCAACCAGCAAATGTCTGACACATTCTTTATAATTTTGGCTGGAGAATCATTCGGCCCCGCGATTGCGGCTTTTTTAAACAGACTATCTGTGCACGAACTGGTACAGAGGAGATGCCAGTGATATCGAGAAGTCTGTCTGGACAGGGACGATAGGAAGAAATTTTTTGGGGCCCAGTAGCAAGATTTTTTGCAGTAAGCAATTCCTCTTTGTCGGTGAAATCGATGGGGAGGCTTTTGTTTTACCTTTGCGAAGAGGAGATTTCGTGACTACTCTTAGAGGTGAACCGGCGATGGAAGATTTGTGTAACGGATTTCACAGGGTTCAGCTCACTGTGTACCAAAAATCTCCGATGGCTGTCGTACGCATGACGCATCTTCAAGACTAGTCAGAACACAGAACAGAATAGGTCTATCATAGCGTCTCCTGGTTGCTGTCAGTCTCCTTTGAACAGGAAAAAAACCCAGACCAAACTCATCTTTTGCGGTTGCACTTTGACCTCATTTGTTTGGGGTGTCTGCTTGGTCAGTGGAGCGCGAATTTGGAGTTTAAGTTAACGTGAACCTGAGGTTCAGGGCAAAATAGTACGAAAGTTAGGAAAAAACGATATTCACAATATAGAGATTGGAGTTTGATAGTCTTTGGCGTTATGAATACCTCAACTTTCGTGGTACATGAGGAACTTTAGCATCGTCGTGACTTTGAAATGATCTTCGAGTTGATCAAATTCGGGTGCCTGATAGTTGCTGGTAATTTTTTTATTTGGGCAGTTGCTTAGGTCTGGCCGTATCTTACGTTTGAGTCTCCCAGAAGGCTTATCCTATTTGTCTGGACTACCGGCTGGAAAAGATGAGTGTATATCATGAGCATGGAATGCCTGTGATGGTTAACTAGACGGTAAAAGAACTTGTGGATAAGTATTGCAACTATCTTCTTAACTTCTTTCATATATTAAAAAGAAAGCGATGGACGGTAGAATTTGGCTAGCCAGACTTTAGATGTGTTCGAGATGCAAATTCGAAGATGCCTTTGGAAGCAACCGGCACGGAGTCATGACGAACTACTGCATAATTGCTGGAAAGAAGGTTGTACTATTCAAATGGTCCACCAAAGTCAATGATGAAATTGTTGCCCACGAGGATGAAATCTAGGTTAATTCGAACTGGGCTGGCCGTTTTTGAGAAGAAAAGCTGAAGGCAACAGTGAAAATGTACATGGCTACTTCCAAAAAGGTCAACGAATAGGGGAACGATGTCATTGGTAAATACCAGACCAGAAATATGGTTGTCTTGTAGGGGAATGGAACGACTGGGCGTAATTTAGAAAGTCAATAGTGCCTTGAAAAAGTCGATAACTTGACTGAGAGTAGTTCAAAAGTCAGCCTATTTCGCAAAAGTCGAAAGCTCCGGGAATTATTTTAATGCCAAAAGTAGATTATGAATTAAGGGAAAATATTTCGTAAAGCTGTGCGCCATCGTTGAATGACGAGTTTGGAGGATTGTAAGCGCGACAAATTAGGGCCTTTCTTCTCGACGAGAGAACAATAGATGCAAAGCTGAAACTTTTTGGAAATGAAAGGGCATTCAGGTCGTGTGCATATAGGCTTTAAAGAAGATGTCACAAAAAATGCGACCACCACTCCACCTACTTATGCGGTACTGTGGGTAGAAATTAAAATCCGTAAGATTGTGTTGGGAGTGCCTACACTCCCAAAAACAAGAGCAAACCAATCAATGGAGATCACGTGCGTTTGCTCTCTCTCTCTCTCTCTACCACGCTATCATCTCAATCAGGCGCTTTCCCATTGGCTACTCCCCTCTTCCCGAAGGTCATTGGACCGAGTGCCGGCGAACTACGCTAGCGTGTGATAAATATGCGTCACCCTTAGCTAGACGTGACTTGCTGAAACGGGTTTGCTAATACACGTTCCGTGGCCAGAAGTGTGTTCTTTGTCTGCTGCCTTGATATTGGGGACCAGGGTCGAGTGCGTATACGCTCCACGGGATTTCACGTACCAGGCGGGTCATAAGAAATTGGCGACGCAGTTTCTCAAATACAATGGCTGACGAGTACGCAGACTTGAAGCAGATGTTGCAGCAGCAGCTGAGGCTGATGGAGGCTCTGACCGTCAAGCTATCCAATTCATCTATGGGCCAATCAAGCGCGGCTGGTGGTTCACAATCTGTTGATCACATTGCCGGCAGCATCACCGAATTCTTGTATGACCCGCAGGCCCATATCACCTTTGATTCCTGGTACAAGCGATACGAGGACTTGTTCTCTGTCGATCTGGCTGCCCAGGACGATGCATGGAAGGTCCGACTTCTACTTCGCAAACTGGGTCCGGCTGAACACGAGCGTTATGCAAACTTCATCCTCCCCAAGAATCCCCGGGAAGTCGCTTTCAAGGACACGGTTCAGACGTTGTCGCAGATTTTTGGTGAGCAATCATCCCTCTTCAACACTCGATTTCAGTGCTTGCAACTGTGCAAACGAGATTCCGATGATTTCATCACGTACGCGGGCATTGTTAATCGTGAGTGTGGGCGTTTCCAACTCGGTTTTCTCACTGAAGACCAGTTTAAATGCCTTATATTTATCTGCGGCCTCCAGTCCCCCAAGGATGCTGATATCCGGACACGTCTCCTGTCCAAAGTGCAGCAGAACAACTCTACCACACTCCAAGAGCTGGCAGCAGAGTTCCAAACGCTGATCAATCTCAAGCACGACTCTGCAATGATTCAGAACCCGGCCTCATCTTTCTCAGTCCATACGGTCACATCGACCAAATCGCATCCTGTTACACGGCCCAAGCAAGTGTCCAAGTCGAGATCTCCGCCATCTCCTTGTCGGCACTGTGGCGCGTGGCATTTCCACCGGGATTGCACTTTCCGCCAGCGTCGCTGCCAAAGCTGTAATCAGGTGGGACACCGTGATGGGTTCTGCAAATCATTACCAGCTTCTGGAGGCAAGCCAGCACCCGCCACTCCTAATTCCAGGCACCGTTTCCGGTCAAAACGCAAGCCCAAACCCCAGTCCGTGGGTAATTCTCTCGGTCTTTTGGCCGCTTTCCAGCTCAATGCGTCTGGTCGTAGAAAATTTGTTGATGTCTTGCTCAATGGCCATGCAGTTCGTCTACAGCTGGACACTGCCTCAGGTATCACCATCATCTCTGAGAGACTCTGGCAGTCCCTTGGCAGCCCAACGATGCAGCAGACTTCCCAGTCCGCCACAAGCGCGTGCGGTGGTCTCGTACAGCTAATTGGGCAGCTGCAATGCTGTGTGTCGTTCCGCGGTACCAGCATCACTGCGATCTGCAACATCACCAAGTCTGGTCTAAACCTACTTGGTCTCGACTGGATTGAACAACATGGGTTGGCCGATATGCCGGTCCGCATTGTTTGCAGTCAGGTGCAGATTCCCGCTGTGCTTGCAGACCAAGCCAAGGACATTCTCCAACGGTTTGCTCCAGTGTTCCAAGACGGCCTGGGTCGTTGCACATACACTCAAGCCGTGCTACATCTGTCTCCTGGAAGTCAACCAGTCTTCCGTCCAAAGCGACCAGTCCCATATGCAGCCCTACCACTTGTCGAGGCTGAACTGAATCGTCTAGAGGAACTGGGAGTTCTGGTTCCTGTATCCTACTCCGCCTGGGCCGCTCCAATCGTTGTGGTTAAGAAGCCCAATGGCTCGGTTCGCATTTGGGCTGACTTCTCCACCGGTCTCAATGCCGCACTGACGCCGAACTGCTATCCATTACCGGTTCCGACTGATCTTTTCACCCTGCTGAATGGTGGCACTTGCTTTGCCAAGCTGGATCTCGCTGATGCGTATCTGCAGATCGAGGTCGCCCCAGAGTCGCGCGAATTGTTGACCATCAATACCCACCGCGGTCTGTTCCAATACACCAGGCTGCCCTTTGGTGTCAAGACCGCCCCGGCCCTATTTCAACAAACGATGAACGCAATGCTCTCCGGCATCCCTGACACAGCTGGGTACCTGGACGACATCATCATCGTGGGTCGCTCCCCTGCCGAGCTGCAAGACCGAGTGTGCGCAGTACTCGAACGCGTGCAGGAATATGGCTTTCGCCTACGGGCCGACAAGTGCCAATTCTTCCTCGACTCCATCAAGTACCTTGGATTAGTTTTTGACGTCAATGGCCGCCATCCAGATCCTGAAAACATTCGGGCCATCCAGCAGATGCCTGCCCCCAAGAATGTATCGCAACTTCGTTCGTTCCTTGGCCTGATCAGCTACTATAGCGCCTTCCTACCATCGCTGCATGACGTACGGGCCCCGCTCAACCGTCTGTTGCAGAAGGATGCTTCCTGGTGCTGGTCCCCCGACTGTGAAAAGGCCTTCGCCCAGCTAAAGTCGATGCTGAGTTCAGATCTGCTGCTCACGCACTACGACCCGACGCTGCCGATCGTTGTTGCTGCAGATGCTTCCAACCACGGACTTGGTGCCGTCATCTCACATACTTTTCCTGATGGGTCTGAAAAGGCGATCATGCATGCATCTCGCACGCTAACTCCTGCGGAGAAGAACTATGGGCAAATAGAGAAAGAGGCTCTAGCCCTCGTGTTTGCTGTCAAGAAATTTCACAAACTATTGTACGGTCGCCACTTCACGTTGTTGACGGATCACAAACCGTTGCTGTCAATCTTCGGTTCGAAGAAGGGCATTCCGTTCTACTCAGCCAGCCGACTTCAGCGATGGGCAACCATCCTTCTTGGCTACGATTTCGACATTCGCTACTGTCGCACTACAGACTTTGGTCAGGCTGACGCCCTTTCTCGCCTCATCAGCAATCAGCAGGAACCGGAGGAAGATACCGTGATTGCAGCTATTTCGATTGAGGACGGTGTGCGCCGTCAGCTATCAGACGCCATATGAGGTATTCCTGTCACTGCCGCGGACATCCGACGTGCTACTGAACAGGATCCTGTCCTCCGCCAGGCCATCACCTACGTGCAGACCTGCTGGCCAACCACTGCTCTCGCTGGCGATCTTCGCCAGCTCTTCCTCCGCCGAGCATCGCTATCTGTGGTTGACTCCTGCCTCATGTTTGCAGACCGTGTGGTGATCCCATCTTCCCTCCGACCCACTGTACTACGCCAGTTCCATGCGGCTCATCCCGGTACCAGCCGAATGAAGTCTATTGCTCGCAGTTTTGCCTACTGGCCGGGTATCGACGGCGACATCGACGACCTGGTTCGACGCTGTTCTCGATGTCAGCAAGCTGCCAAGATGCCGCCTCGTCAACCGCCAGTACCCTGGGAACCACCAGAGAGGCCTTGGTCACGCGTGCACATCGACTTCGCTGGCCCACTTAACGGAGTCTCCTACCTAATCATGGTTGACGCCTACTCGAAATGGCCCGAGATTGCTCCGCTGAATCCAGCAACCGCATCTTCCACTATCGCCTTCCTACAACGCATCTTTAGCCAACATGGCTTACCAGAAGTCCTGGTTTCAGATAATGGCTCTCAGTTTACTTCGTCGTCGTTTGAGGATTTCTGCCGCCAGCACAACATCCAGCATCTTCGCTCCCCGCCCTACCATCCTCAGTCTAACGGTCAGGCGGAGCGTTTTGTCGACACGTTTAAGA